>JAAGWO010000638.1:0-40499 GCA_013266205.1 Fusarium decemcellulare
ACAGCTAGCTGTGTCGGTAGGGATTCCCGAAAAGTAAAGAGTAAGATTGAACTTGTGTTTGAAGGCACAACAGATTTACTACAAAACTTTCCTCTGACCATATCTAAAACTCCTTTTACACAACGACAAGTCTATGGTCCACCCAGAATATACTCAAGATTAATCAATGTCTAGATCAATAGAACCTGATATATATTTAATCAATGTCAGACCTAGTAGGCGATAAAATGTGTGGTATCCTGCCTAGTGTTTGCCACTGCCTACTCCTCATGCTAGTCCCACAATCTTTAGAGAGTCATTCCAAAGACGACTCTCCTTCTCAGGATCGTATGCGTGTTTGGCATGCCCCTGGGCCATAAGGGGATTCGCATCCTCAGAAAGCTCTGCAACCGAACAGTCGGCCAGATACTTTCCTCCAGTACCCTCCCATTGTCGTCCAATTGCTGCCCAGACGGTGGTAGCTGCACCTTGTTCTGGACTCTTCAGGCCCTTTTTTATAACATCAACGCCGGCCATGCTTTGCACTTGTTCCTCGGGCATATGCCTTGACAGGCCTGTCATGATACCACCGGGATGGACGCTCGTCGCGTGGAGACCTCGAGATCCGTATCGTCGCTCTAGCTCGCTAGCCATGTAGATGTTGGCCGTCTTGGACTGTCCGTAAGCCACCCAAGGATCGTATCCTCCCTTTTGGTAGTTGTAGTTGTCTGAGTCGTTAATGCCGCTGGATAGATGCGCCGAAGAAGCTAGGACAACAACTCGCGAGTTGAGTTCAGGAGTGGTGGCAGCGAGCAGAGCTGGCTTCAGAAGCTCAAAAAAGAGGAAGTGAGATAGGTGGTTGGTTCCGAACTGCATCTCGTGCCCATCCTTGGTAAGCTCGAGAGTCTGCACCGCCATGACTCCAGAGTTTTCAATGAGGATGTTGATCTTGTCCGTCTTTGCGAGGATCTGCTTGGCTGCAGCTCGGACGCTATCAAAAGAAGATTGGTCCATTTCGACGAGCTCCATACGGCTGGGGTCGAAGAACTCAGCCAAGGCGATCTTGGCTTTGGCGAGGTCGCGGGCAGTCAGGAAAAACTTGGCTCCGGTGACTGAAAGGGCACGAACTGTCTCAATACCAATGCCTGATGAAACGCCAGTGATGACGATGACCTTGTCCTTGAGCTTTCCCTCGACACCTTCATCTTTGATGATTTGGAGTGCAGTTGGCCTCGCATCACCGGGCCCCTGTGGGTTGGCGTGATCCGCGGCGTATCGAGACATGTTTGGTAGCGGAGTTGATAAGGGTTAGATAAGACGTGATAGAAAGTGAAGTTGGGACGATTGTTATGAAGAATAGAGTAGTTCCGAAAGAGATCAAATGTCTTTATATAGTTGCCTCGGACAATTATTCAACCCCCCAATCTAAGTATCATCATCTATTTCCAGAAATTTCTCTAATCTCCGATCTATGAGCCGCACGGTGGATATCCAAAGTCCCAACTTTTGTCCGCTACTCGTCCGAAAATAACACGATTGTAATCAACGGCGCCGGACAAACTTGAGGCATCACGGCTGACCTGTTCTACCTGTTTCGGTATAGCGCCGAAGTTTACGCCCGCGTGGGTCTTGGTAAGCTGGCTGACATTTTTGCCGTTTGCGGTTTAGCTCCAAACATGACGCCAGTGGTTTGTCTTGGTGTTCCGATGTTCCCTCCCGTCACTGACAAAATTTCCCCTTCCTGTTCTCATCCCCAATCAAAGCATCATTCCAGATTCAGTCTTGGCATCTTTTACTCGTCTTTGTTGGGAAAATGGGTACTACTAGCCTCAACCTCACCGCTGAGGAGCGGAGAGAGCGGAAGAAGCTCCAGAATCGGGCGAATCAGAGAGCGCGTAGTAAGAACCTGAGAAGTCCGCAATACCCCATTCATGCTGAGAGTAACGTCAGGACAGCGCCTTAGAGATGAGGAAGAACCCAATCCCAAAGCCCGGCATCCTTATCGGGTAAGCCGCTGGCGGCTGAACGAAGATCCTAGCCCCGGAACCCGGAACCCTCAGACAGGTTCAGGAGCATGTACGAGCATGAGCCGCCAACCCACCTCCCATGACCACACAGATCAAGAGCCACAATTGCGAGACGCTAGTGCCCAACCTGAACAGTCTGTTGCTCTGGAAGCCACGCATGCCAATGATGCTAGGCTTCCTCTGCCTGTGGATCACCTTCTCATCCATCTAATTACCGACAATGTATGCCGAGGCCTCATGGCCAACAAGGCTATGCTCAGGGTCCTAGCAAGCTTCATTAGCGGCATCACCGATCCCCCTCTACCTGCAGAAACGTCCACGACATGCGATATCACGGTTATTCGGCCCACTCAAAAAATAATGCCTCCTAATCTCCAGCCAACCCTTCTACAAATGAATCTGCCGCATCCTGCCTGGATAGACATAATCCCTTATCCCGAAATGAGAGACAATCTTATACGACGTCAACATTTCTTTGACCACCTCAGCTTTTTGGGGGACCTAGTGGGGGAATTTGCGCTATGGCACCCTGGAAGAGGATTGGCGTTAGAAAAGCCGCCGAGTAGTGAATGGGATGATGACAATCCAAATGGCACCGGCTTCGTGCTCTGGGGAGAGCCTCACTTGAAGGAAAGCTGGGAAGCGACTCCTCGCTTCTTGGCGAAGTGGACGTGGGCTTTCGAAGGCTGTGATGAAATTGTTAGGATTTCTAACGGATGGAGATCAACCCGGGGAGAGCGCCCTCTTCCATCATCTATTGCTAGAAAGGGACTAGAGGTGGTGGTTTGATTTGAACATAGATGTAACCGCATATTTCTACCTCAATTATTGAGAATACTAGAAGAAAAATCACCTTGCTCCGGCCTTTGGGAACAGCCGACTATCTATTTCCATCTTGACTCACCCAATTACACCACGACCATTCTCAACTTGCAAACATCGGTTCCCTAATGCTCTCAACTACCCATTCAGCACCTCTAGAAGGCCGGATTAACTCCTGTATGTTCCGGATTCTCAGCATGTGCTCTGAGCAAAATACCCGGCCAGCTTGCCGCCGGAAACTTCTCATCACTAGGCCATGTGAGGCTGTCCACGTGGGGAATCTTCTTAGCCTGTTTTACCACAGCATCACCCAGACTCTTTTCTACATCAAGCCTCGGTACTAGCTTCTCAATTCCCTTGCAAAACTCGTCGACGTTCATTTTCGCTCTGTATTGTTGGGATCCAAAGTCGATGAGCACGGCCAGTCGAATGAGGCGCGCCAGGGGATCAATGCGCTCTGCGATACCCGGAGATGTATGGAGCGCAATAGCAGTCCAGACTTGGTGTGCTTCAGTTTCCGGGTAGCTGTGCCGGAGAAGATGAGATTTGGCACAGTCTGCTGAACAAATCTCGAAGCGCTGAGAGCCGTTGTATGCGTCGCTGGCGCCGATGTCGTGGTGGATGGCTGCAATGAAGAGAAGGTGGGGTTGGCCGTCGCATACAAAGGCGTTGCCCTCTCTACAAGCTAGGCGCAGAGCGATGAGAAAAACGCGAAAAGAGTGGTTGAAGATGGGAGGAGGAAGGACTTTGAGGGCGAGCTCGAGGGCGGTATGGCAGACTGGATATTCAGGGATATGACCGAGAAGGGACGGATGTATTGGCCAAGGAACAGTTCCGACCATCGTGTTGTTGATGATTTGAGTGGCCTAGTTTTTGTGGTTGTTGACGTGCGTGTGATGGCTGAGTCTTGACTTTTGGGAGAGGATGACACTGGGTGACTCCTAGGCGGGGTAATTATTAATGCGGATGCAACAGTCGGCCAAGTCCCGCATCACTTCTTATCAATTACGTACTACGAGAGGTATTTCGAATAGTCGATCCTCATGTAACGATACAAGGCAAGGTATCAATGAGTGCAGTTCATCATGGCGGTTCAAATTGTGGTTGCCTCTCAAAAACCTGACATCGTGCCATTGTAAATAGGTGGGGGTTGGCCTCAAGTCTGAGATGGCCAACCTAGATAAGGTTTTGATTATATTGCATATGTCATAGGAATAAACAGAAAATACTTTCTTCAAGAAAAAGTACTGAGTTAGGTCTTAATCAACAGCTGCATATTGCCTAAATCATCTTATGTACCTACCTAGGTAGGTAACATCCTAACCCCCACCTAGTACAAAAGGCAATTTCTACCAGGAAAATTTCTGCCCAACACTCTTCTCAGAAAATTCCCACAGCCGCTCAGCGTGTTCGCTTGACACTGCGAGAGGATTGGCGGCGGTGCTGACTTGGCAATCCAAAAGGTACGCCCCATAGTTCTCACTCCCTTCATGGGTCTCCCCAACGCCGTTAGCCAACTTCGGGTCGAGCGCGGCAACTAAACTCGTCGAAGCCCCAGCGCCCAACGTCTTGTAAGTAAAAAAACCAAGCTTCCGCATCGACGCAACAGCATCAAGGACCTCCTGCGGAAAGTTCCGTCCCAGATCGGTAGGGATTACTCCAGGGTGAACGCCCACTGACAGAATGCCGTACTTGTCAAACAGCCGCTTGTTAGCCCCGATGCCGAAGAGGACGTTAGCAACCTTGCTACGGTTATACCCGTCCAAAGGAACGTAAGCTGTCTCCTTGCCGTCATCTGGGTTATATCCAAAGGCCTTGAAGTACTCGTAGTTAGGCTGCTCTTCCTCGGGTAGGTCCTTGTTCTTTGTTTCAAAGTTCATATCGCTCCAGCGCAACGCGGAAATAGTGGGTGAGCCAGAACTGACATTGACGATGCGGACTGATCCTTTTGGCTTGCCCTCAGCTGCCTTTATGAGCTTAGGCATGATGAGGCAGGTGAAGAGCCAATGACCGATGTGGTTCGTCGCAAAGTGTATCTCCATCCCCTCCTTGGTCAGAGTGCGCTCCGGAATACCCATGATACCGGCACTGTTGATGACAATATCGATAGTAGGCACATCAGACCACGAGAGAACTTCCTTGGCTGCCTCACGGACAGACTCCCGGATGGACAAATTGATTTCCAGGAATCGGTAGTCAACGTTGGGGAAGTCTGCTTTGAGCGCATCGATGCATTCCTTGACCCTCGAATGGTTGCGCCCAGCAAGGATGATACGAGCAGGAGACTGAGAAGCCTACAGAAGAGATTAGAGCGATACTCTCTGAGAGAGGTGAGGGCACTTACAAGTGCATGAGAGGTTGAGAACCCAATACCGCCACGGTTCACGCCGGTAACGAGAATGGTTTTGCCACGAAGGCCGTCGGCAAACGCCTTAGCAACATCAACACCTTCAGTGTTCATGTCAAATTCGGGATGAGTTGTAGCAGCCATGATGGGTACAATGGTATTGGATGTGCAAGAGTGGTGTATGTGGTGAAATTGTAGGCTTGATGTCTTGTTCTTCCATTCTCAACAGCGAGCAGCTTCCCATTTTATACTTGAAAGCCGCCTCATCAAGGGGCTCCCGCGGCTGTCCGTGAGGTTCTCACAGCCAACATCTTCCCATATTATCTAGCCAGTAGAAGACTTACTACCCAATTTGGAAGGGTGATGGAGTCGTGGATTTTCAGCCCGGAGATTGCGGGTATGGCAATCATAGATCTCCGTCTGGGGCCTCAGGACGCCCTCCACTCCAGCCAATGAGAGACTTGCTACCCGATTTGGTCAAGGGCGCGGCAGCATCTCGGCATCTTGATTGGCCTCGTGGCCATCCACAATTCTGGCGGTTGCCACTAGGTTGTCGTCTTTGCATCAATCTTGGCGGCTTGAAGCGTCGGCATATCTCACCATCTGGCTCACCGTCTGCTCCTTCGAGGGCAGGCTACTTCCATGATTCATTGTGGTCCGACGGACTTCACTACACCAATCAGGTGGACGACCTGGCCAAGGACCCGATTCCTAGGTGTTCTGTCAAACGCTAGCTAAACGAACCTGATCCCATATTTTTCGGCCTGGCGCATCGTGGATAGCATCAATCAGCGGAAACTTGCTGATGTACTCCCTTGCTTCATCCCACGTGGTAATACCCAGCCCTAAGGCCATCTCTTGCAACCTCGAGACGGCCCAGTCTTCTCCTTCATCGCCTGACACCCATATCCCGCCCAAAATCATGAGCCATAGCTTGAGCTCATGCTCGTGCTCATCCAGCTCACTGTCAAGCACATCTCTGACGCACACTGCCATGAGGCCGTATTTGATCATTCTGCGCTGCTTGTCCTGAAGGAAGATTGACATCATGAACACCACCAATCCGATGTGATATGCAGATTGAGTGTCGGATTTTTGTCTAGAGTCGTCTAAAGTGCGGAACCAGAGGAGGCGATAGCAAATCGAAACCAGAACTTCCTGAAACTCGTCTAGGGTGAGGGGCTGCTCCGTCATGTGGTTGTTGTACAGCCTGCAGATGCCCATGGAATCAGAGAGTATATCTTGGAGAACCGGATCTAGTCGGTTCTGGCGAACGGAATATGCATCTGAGCTACGGTCAAAGCAAAACCCTCTGGATGATAGAAGGTTTTGCACGTCGTACATCTGGTCTCGATAGAACAACGGAAGTCCACCCTTCTGCATTGTGAATAAGATGTCCGTCCTTTTATAGCGAGATTAGTTCATATGTATGGCTAAGGATGTAAGGTTACTCACTTGCAGATTTTTAGGACGAGAGGTACGTTTTCGTGGATTTGGTCGAGGCCTCCACGAAGGTCGACTATCCGCTTGAGACCCCTCACATGAACCTCGGCGGCAGAAAGGTGCTGTGCCACTTGCTCCTGGTGAATGAGCGATATGACAATTGCGATTGTGGAATCGGCCAGCGCGTCTCTACCGCCGAGTCTTTTTTGGAACTGGGCAAGGGTCTGGGAGAGGTTGTGAAGTGCGGTAGGGGAATCATCACCCGCTCCCAGGAACGTCTCATTGGAAGCTTGCATTAAAGTGAGGGTACACTCATAGGCTATAGACAGAGTAAGCACCATGTTCGGTCTCATAGGGTTGGGATAACATACTGGGCTGGTCCTCAAACAGGATCTGGAGCCATTTGCATTTGGCCTCATGCAGTGAAAATCCGAGCTGTACCGGGTAGATGCTGTCTGAGGTCAAGTTGAAGACTTTCAAAAGCAAATTAATTAGCACCACGTTGGGGAAAACACAAAATAAACACTCACAATCATCGATTGCCTTGCCCGCAATTGGTGTTACCTCAACGGGAAACCGGAATGTGCGGAAAGGATTGTTGATGACGGGCCTCGCAATTCTGGTGAGAGCGTGGCGCTGGGGGACTTGTAGGCTCAGCCTTGACTGTCGTTTAAAGGTCTTGCCTGCATTCTTACCCTTCATAACATGGCGGCGCATGAGCCGCTTCGAGGCTCTATCGGCGTGCACACCATCTACAAAGAAGAATGTCTGCTCCATGATGGGTAGTTTTGCAGGTCTTGTCTGTCGTTGTTCGCAGAGGTTCGCGACTGTCTGGTTAAACCGCCCGTGATGTCACCCCGGGGATAAGCGGGAGGCGTCGGAGTTTACAGGGCTGCCCAAGCGCAAAACGGGCTGAGACTGCGCCGCATTTACCCCAATCTGGAACGTAGGATCCACGATCCCAGCCTCACCCTCACCTTGCGCATCACCCGTCACCGACTTCTGAAATGACGAAAGAGCACATTGGAACTGCCCCTGATTAGATTACACTGACAGGACGCCTGTTGAGCGTACCTGTGATAGCTACAGCTATCATGTCTGGTGCTTCTACTAGGTAGACGCGAGATTGCTCCCAGGAGCGTGCCAAGCCTTTCTTTTAGCGCTTTACCCCCTGGAATTCTAGCCGACCTCGCTAAGATGCCCCTGTCAATGCTGTCCAGTCAGAGTTGTCGCAGTGGAACATGGTCTTGGCCCCTTTTGACAATTTCGCGAGGCAGGCAGCGACAGCTTCGAAATTGGCGCGTCAAATCTCATCCACCACTTCTCCTACATCACTTTCGTTCAAAATGCAATGGCGCTGACCCCCTTCTTTCTTCGGGTCGTCGCCCTCACTCTTTTGGCGGCCTGCGTCCACGCTTCACCATCAGTCAGGCTTCCCTACAACATCACAGCCGACAAGCCCACGGTTCTCAACATCAGCTACAACCTCGCTGCTGACTCTGAACTCCGGGACAGGTACGATGCTTATCGCGTTTACCTGGCAGTAGAGCCACCGGGTTGGGGCTTAGGTCCGGTATGCTGGCTCGCATACATGGAAGACATCGACACCACTAATGTCACCATTACTATTCCCGGCGACGTGACTCCCGACAAATACCGGATTAAGATCTCGACCAGCCTGTTCAAGAAGGGTGCTTCGCGAGGCAACGGCTATTCCTACAGCGGCTCCACTACCTTGGTCGGGGCAAGCGGTAACTGGAGCCAGCGGGAGTTGGATGGATGGGAAATCGCCGACGCGGATGTGGTGTCTTGCGACGCTTTCGGATGTGCCAGGGAATGCAATGAACGCTACTACACCGGTGACAAGACACGCTACAGTGAAGACCCCAGCGACAAGGAAACGAATGATTGTGTCAACCAATGTGTGAAGGACCTGAACCCGCGCGCTAGAAGCTCTCCAAGCACGACACTTGCACCGAGCGTACTGATGGTGGCTGCAGTAGTTGGACTTGTTAACATGATTCTATAATATCATAATGCAAAGACTTCATAACTATACGTCAATATCTGGCTATGCTCTCCTTAGCCACCAATTAGTCACGAGGCTGTGTGGTCGTTGTAGCCAACCTTGCTGTGTTTGCGTTTCCACTGAGGGAAGTCGGTTAGTGTTGGAATTCAAGCATTCCTGGATTGATGTTACGGATGGTCCAGAAGTCGTGTGCAAACACTCTTCCCTTGGCTTCACCAATTCGCGGATCGAAGTTGTCCTATTAAATTAATGTCAGTTGATAATTGAATCAGAAAAAAAAGTAAATGAAAGGGGAATCACCTTGCAGTTTCTGTTTCCATCTCGTGTGCGGAGCTGCTGTACACGCGTGATAGTTGTGGCGAGTCAAGATTTCCATCCAGCATCTCAATCACTTTGCGTCCAAGGAGAGCATACGTCCGTTCGTATGCGTCAATCTCGATGTCCGACAGTGTGTTCGCCCATTGCAGGTTCTGGAGCGTTTCCTGGATCTGATTGAGAGCCTCTTCGATAAGTTCCATCTCAGCTCGAAGTTTATCGAGTAAATCTCTTAACGATTGGCTGTCATTGCGAATCTCTTGACAAAGAAGGTGAGCCGAGGCAAATGCCTGCAGAAAGGATTCGGACTTAGTCGATCGCCTGGCCTCATACGAAGAATGTTGCAGCAGCTCTGAGGTTTGGCAAACCTGGTTTGTGATGCCGTCGAGTTTTCTCTTGTGGTCATTCTGAATCTGAAGCAAGATGCCTTCTCGAGAGGCGTGCGCTTCTCGGAGAGTCTTGGACAAATCTTCAGCGCGCAACACCAACTGATCGTACCATGGGGGAAAGAAGAATTGATAGATCATACCTGAAATCGTTATTGGCCTTTCATCGTAGACATAGTGGCTCGCAGGTTTGCGCTCCATAACCTGAAAGAGCCCAAGAATCTTGAAGCGTGTCGGAGCCGGGTCAAGGTCCTTGCTGATGGATACTCTTAAACGGACGTTGGCTTCCTGAAGAGCGTAGGCGTCCTTGACAGGCATTTCTGACATTTGGAGGAGCTTCTGTGAGCCCGGATTGGGAAGCTCGGGTATGATCCTCGTGATGTTGGTTTGAAGCCCATCAAGAGCGGGCGCCCAGACATGGATTCGAGGAATGGGTGGGCGAGTGTAATCGTAAAGATCGTCGGAACTTTGGAATAGGTCCAATAGTGATTGAAAAGCGAATTCTCGAAAGAGCCCTGATGGCTTGAAGAACGAGAGAGACATTGTAAGAAAAAGCGTGATTTGGATTAACATTTTGACGGTTGTGAATGTGATTGTAAATTGGGCAAGACTTTCGAATATTGATCAAGATTCGTGTGTTTATAGTTGATCATGGCTTTGTTCCCAGTTGTGTTGTTCATATAGCTGTGCCCAATGTTGTTCTGTCACCGCTTTGTCTTTGTTCTTGAATATGGGCTCGGATTGCATGCTTGTATACGTCACTTTGAGTGTTCGCAGTATTGAACAAGCTACATCTTCTTTGTGCCTTGAAATTTTTGCTGTTCCTCGCCTGCCACCTAAAGAAGTCACCTGGATTGCTTCAGGGCATCGTGACGGTCAGACCGGGAGGTATAATACTAAGGATCGCGAACTTTGCTCGCCGGACGTCGCATTCTAAGCTGAGAAACATGTATGCACGCGACAAAAAATGCAGTGACAAAAATGAATGACTGGCAAAAGAGAAATGAATGATGAGACTGGGACTCGAACCCAGGAGGATTGCTCCATCAGGAATCTTAGGTTGTTAAGGTGACCTTAACCTGACGCCATAACCAACTCGGCCATCTCACCGAACTCTGATGAATTTCGAGCTGCAAACAGTCACCATGTCGACGAGGCCATGGCGCGTGGAGGTTTGCGATATCATCGTCACTCTAGAGCCAGATTTGATACCCTAGATTGCTTTTTAACGATAATATGTTGCCAATTCTGATTAGATCGCGAAGCCGTCGCTGTGCAGATTTTCCGCTTCGACTGCGTGGCTTAATTTTCGTTCACCCAGTCAAGTCAGCCAAGCTCGCGCGAGCTCGCGCTGTTTCGCTGTCTCGCGCTGCCAAGCCGCGACGATGCAAAACTGCGGCGACCTCCTCGCAGAAGTTCCTCAGGTGCCTCGAAGGAGTCAACAGGTGGCAACTCTCCTGCTCGAAAAGAGAGTCCCCCAAGCTCGATGCCGTTATCCCGGTCAGCCTCAAAGTCTGTCCTCCGATGGCGCTCTCCTTCGCGGGCTCACCAAGGGCATGTATAGACACAAACCACGAATTCCGGTTTGACAGCCCAACAGTCAAACTCAGGTGCTCAATGTGTTTAGTTACGCATCTTTTGGGCCGACTGTTATCTCCGTTTGAAGCCGACAGTCGGGCTGCGGTATCCGGTATCTAAGCCACCTCACTAGGCTAGGTGAGGAGATAGGCCCCGGCCCAATACGGCCCCCAAACTGGGGGCCAAATGCAGCGTCTTGGGTTTTTGCTGGGATTATGAATTAAGGCCGTCGAGGCTTGTGGCTTAGGTATGCATGTTGGTGATGCTCGTGTCTCTAAAATGGTGTGATTGGATAGATTTGCCAGTTAATTGTCTCATGGGATGCTTACGAAGCGCCCTGCCTGATGCAGCAATCGTCAATAATTTTCAGCTGCTGAAAATAACTAGTCAAGCTGTGGGGCACTGTAGTCTGTACAAGTATAACAACATTTTCATTCCTCTCGATCTCAAGATATCTTTGAACATTTTGTCTTGGGTCGGATTTTGTGTGGCAAATTCTGCCGTGTTCCCCGTCGACACCATGGGAGAATGGCGTTTCGAAATCATCCAAAACATCACAACCGAGAGGGAGCTTCTTGGGACCATCATCCTGCCAGACTGGCAGATGTGGCAAGAGGCCTACTTCAAACGGGTGTCTGATACACTCGCGGACCCGAAGCACACTGCAAAACTCATGCAAAATGGATGCGACAACGGGGACTCGGGAGAGCTGAACTGCATCAAAACCTGCAATAGCACCGAGTACATGTTCAGGACGCCGCAGAACCTGTGGAACTGCATGACTCTTTCGACCGTGGCCATGAAAGTGGTCCCGGAACCGCGTATCGACACAGTCAACGAAGATAGCGAGAAGGAAGTGGGCGAGATGTTTCAATTTCATTCCTTGAAAGATTTTGACCAGCTCTACGCGTTTAGAAAAGTCCGCAGATGCTTGTGGCAATCCTGCTCCGATTCCAAGTACGGAAGCTGCACAGAAGGTCTGCTCGACTATCAATGCAGTCCCATACATCAGTTCAACGTCGATGCCTTTGGCAAGATTCTTTCAGAGAACTACTGTCAGGATGCAGACCCGGGCTTCGACTTTGACTTGGTAGGACAGGGCGTGAGTTCTCAAACCCCCATTATTTCTGCTACTTCTACCTGCTGACAATATTTAATTAGGTACTTATATCGTACATCATGCAGAATGTTCTAGTGTTCTTCTTTGTCTTTTCTTTTGGATTGACATCCAGATGGACGAGAGTGCACATCTGGGGAGGTATTGGACGACTCTTCAGCAAGAGCAGCTCATCCCCTCTCGCCACCAGGATCAAAGAAATTTCCCACCCGAGAAAGTGGTTCCTTCGGTTCGGTCTGCAATTCCCCAGTGCGATAACGTCGACTCTGGTCGACCTTCAGGAAGCACAAGCCTTGTTCACAGCAACCATCTCAATCGCCACAATTGTGGCGTTCCACGGGTACACAGGCTTAGCGAACATTGTTTCCATATCTTCCTATGTCCTCAATAGCGAGATCGCCCGCGGTGTGATTGTTATCGGCATGGGTCCGCTTCTTCTGATGCAACTCGCTCTTCACGCATCGGGAAGTCCATCGACATACACTCTTGCTTTTGTCCTCCTCAACTGGGTCTTCATCCTTGCCAAGTTCATTCTTCACAAAGATGGCGCTGCTGGGTATGAGAAAGTCCTCGGAAGCGTGTCAACAGTGTCGGCGTGCGGCGACAATCCCGGTGCCATGTCGTATTGTATGAATTATGATATGGAGAAGGTGTTTAGTTATAGCACGCCCAGTTTCATTCTGGTACATGTGGTAACTTTCTTTCTTCTCCTGGACTGGGTGGTACATCGTTACACTGCCGAAAAGTTCACCCAGAAGACTGGTTCCCAATGGCGTCGCACCTTGTCAAGATTCCTTGGCCCCATGCGGTACCTGGCCATCCCGACCGCAATACTTGCAATCACAGTGATGTCTTTGGGGCTCGCTGATCTCGTCCTGCTTTACAAGGATTTGCACGGCCGCTATGCCGCTGAGGGCGGTCTTCCTTGGTCGTTTGGACAGCTCACGGCGGTGGCGGTCTGGTTTCCGGTCGTGTTCAAATTCTTGTATTATTGTAAGTCCCGCCCATCAAACATTTCTGGTATATGACCAATTACTGACTTGTATTGAATAGGCGGAGTGAAAGACGGAGTCCAAGCGCGCATCGATAAGGACGAATATGTCGTATCGCGCCGTGAAACCGCTATTTCCGAATTTGATGGCTCCAGAGAAGCGGTGTCGGAGAATGATCGCTTGATGGGGCCTCTTGGTTTGAAGAGCCCGGCTGGGATGGAGCTGGTGGAAAGGCGAGCCTCGGAGGAAACTTCGTCGGAAAGATTGTTCAAAGGGTCACGGACACGCTTGGAATCCGACATTGGGACCCCATGAGTCGTATTTGTTGCTGCTTGCCCAATGGGTGGATGTATTGCCGGCAGGCATTGCCATAAGACGCGTCAAAAACATATCACCGAGCTGCGAGACCAGGGACTGGGCCCAGCTATTGAGTGTAGCGAGAACACGGCGGCCTTTGGAGAAGATATCGGGATTTTAGGTCAATCGACTGATTCTGCTGCATGAAAACTCATCCAAGAGTCACTCAGTACATGCTACTGTAGCTCAAGTATGACTCTGGCGATATGTAGCTCGCCAGGGGAAATAACGGAACGTCCAGATCGAGGAAATGTCCAGACAACAAGTCGACTCCGGAATCTGAGGCAATCCCAGCATCGGGATCGTGTTGGTAATGACGGCGAGACAGGCTTTCCACATGTCCTGCACCGGATGTAGGTACCATGTACTCTTCCTCAATCGTGTTGAAATCGAATGGGGGCGGTGTCATTAGCTCTCCAATCCTCTCGATTGTAGAGGCACTCCAAGTTAGTGGTTGTGGAGACTCGGTTCCGCTCTCAAGAGCGCCGCTGTTGAGGTGACCATTCAAACAAACCCCTACGTCTCCAAAGATGCCTTGGACTATTTGATCGTGTTCTTGGAGCAGGCAGTTATCCCTCCTCGCTGCATAGGTGGTAACAGCTTCTTTTAGTCGAACACAAATTGCAGCATATCGGGCAGACTGATTGTCCAGCCGTCCCAGGTGTGACAGAATCTTAATGGCACGATCCAGCGAGGATTCCATAGGCCATTTCCGGCGATCTGAGGGGTCCATGGAAGCTAGGCCTAGACACAGTGCTGAGATGAAGACACTATTTACGACAAGAGGCCGCCGTCTTGGAGTGTCCTGTTCAAAGACATACGTGTGGGCGATGTCGATGCTCTTGATAGCCGAGTTTACACAGGCGTCCGAGTAGGCCGCCAGATTAGCCTTGGTGGAAGAACTACCAATTGCAGGGGCCGCCTTTGTTGAGGCATGGCGTACTTGAAAGGCCAGAAACGGCCGGGTGAGTAAGATGATGGAGTAGTAGTAAGCCATGGTGACGACGCTACAACCTGGATTAGGGGGTGTTCCGGAGCTGAGGGGGGATATGCCGGAGTACTGCTCCACATTGCTCTCAAGCCCGTCGACTTTGAGCATCCGAGGCAGCTCTTCGGTCCACTGCCGATGCTCTTGTGAGATGCTTTTGGCCAGTTCAAGACTGACGGCCTTTTTTGCGTAAACTTCAACTAGTATTCGTTCAAATACGTTGCAAATCCTGAACATGGACGAGAAGATATGTGCTGAACCAGTGCTCTTGGACTCGGGCATGGCACAGCCAATGTTGGAGACGGCTTCAGACGTCGCGGGTGGTCTTCCCAGACTAGCGGCTAGGAATAGGTCGCAAACTCGGAGTGACTTCCAAGCACGTTCTCGGAGCATGCCTTCTTCGCCTCCAAAGGCAACGTTCGTCTCGTGTAGGTGGATACCAATCGTGTAAGCCGCTCTAGTAGCCGCACCAAGATTGATAAAGGCGGCGTTATGCTGGCACGCGGCAATCATGTAGTAAGTGATAAGCAAAACGGCCTGGATGGTCTCCAGGCTAGGCTCGTCCAGCAGGTGGAACATGGTAAGCTGGCGACCATATGCGAAGCACTGCTCGGCTAGCGTATCGTCCGAGTCCCCCTGTGCTCTTCCTTGTAACCCTATCGCGAGAGCCAAGTGAATAATGGCCGATACCGACTTGGATATCTGCGACGGCCGTTCCGCCCAGTCTCGCAGCTGTTCTATCAACCATGGTGCATCGAATAGATCCAAAATTCCGCTAACCGCAGCGAAGAAATGTTCCGTGAGGGATTCAGCGGTGGCGAGGTCAATGTCAGGCTCTTTGGCTTGCTCAAAGCGGATTTTGGGAGTGTTCTCAATCATGGGATTCCGCGCGGGCTCGTTGGTAAATGCGCATGACCCTACGGCAACCTTTACCGCATTTCTGACTATCCCGAGAAAAGACAGGGAAGCAGATTCACCAGCGTATACTGTATGCATTCTATCAGTCAAGAATTGACCGGGCTGTGATGGGGGCTTTCAACCTACTGAACTGTTCTTTGCTGTCCTTGATCATCTGCAAGTTGACGGATGATGGAGATGTATGGGCAAGGGAAACATCGACATGCTGTAGTGATGTTGGGATCGCATTCGAGGGCCCATTTCCGGGCACAGTGACCTGGGGCTGCACTTGTCCCTGTCGAAGTCGACGTTTCAATCCGTCATCTCGTGGTGGCTGGGGGGTTTTCGAGTAACGGCAGTCATACTCGACTCCTCGAGCTTGGCATTGATTGCAAGGCGAGACACCGTTGCACTTTTCTTTGCGTCTTTTGCATGTGTCACAGGCTTGCGCTACTCGTCGTCGGAGGCGAGGGTCGACTTTGGATCGAGGCATGTTGCGCACCTGCGCTGGTGAATAGAAGGAAGATCTTAGACGAGAGGGTTGTGGAAGTGTAGGGAGATGGGTCTCTCAAAGGGACACAGGAAATCGTCACAGCAACATTGTTAGAGCACAACGCCCATGACCCGCTGGCAGGGATTGAGTTCTGTTGGGTTGAGCCTCGGCGGATATAGAGAATGTGTAATTCCGGGGTAACTATACGCGGAGGGAAATCGGTTGTAAAAGTGCGGGGAGATGATGGACTTGTTGCCCTTAGCTGCATAGAACGTGGGGAAATTCGACCAAGAAGAGCAAGTTTGGATGGTCAATCTACCGAGTTCACTACCCGAGCGCCATCCGGTGCGCCATCCGAAACGAGATTCGGCCGAGGAACATGACGACAACTCTCAATGTGTACATTGCTATGCATAGTTATTTAATGTGAAAATGCTAGAGTCCTGAACGCCGGAGTATCCTCCGGGAAAGGCTCCGATGGGATGTCAATCACGCCAGGCTGAAGGTAATGCGCGAGATCCCCTTGGTCGCCGTCAACCTGGGCTGCCGACCAGCCATCCCCAAGCCAGGCTAGCCTATTCCTCTCCACCCCATCTTTATCTCCGTCGTATACATAATCAAAATCCTCCCAGCGTGGTGACCGAAGCGTCTCCAGGGCGTGCAACGCGCTACCCGGCCATATGCCCGTGATCCGATTGCTTTTGCCATCCCTACTCTTGTACCAGCTGCTGCAATCGTCCAAGTATACGGTGTCCTTGAAGTATTCGTCAATGATCTGTGAAAAGTCCTTCACTCGAGCCGGCTTGACATCCATGCTTGAGATGCCCTCTTTTTGAAGCTTCCGAATGCACTTGATAATGTAGTCTCCAGTCCTCTCAATCATGGTTGTCAGTGGTCCCGTGCCGATCGCCGCATTTGGGCCCAACATCATGAAGTAGTTTGGGAAGCCATCCGTAGCGAGAGATAGATAGGTTTCTGGATACGGCTGAAACTTTTGCTGCATGGTCTGGCCCTTCTTTCCAGTGACTGGAAAGGGCGGAGGAGCAGAAACTTGGAAGCCCGTCGCGCAGATAAGTACGTCAAGCTCCTTTACCTCTCCGTTCTGTAACACAATGCCCGTCTCTGTGGCTCTGGAGATGGGCGTGTTGATGAAGTCGACATTGTCTTCCGCAAGCGCTTCAAGGTATCCAACGCCAGGTGTCAGCCTTCGGCAGCTGACACCAAAGCTTGGCAGCAGTGACTCAAAAATGTGTGGCTTCTTTGCCAATTTCTCTCGCATAAGCGCTGTAAAGCCATCTTGAGCAGACTTTTGCATTGGGGTGTCCTTCAATGTGAGAGAATGAATCGAATTGCCCTCCCTCTCAATCGTGGACCGAAATTTCAAGTAGTACTCGGGGTCTGTTTCAAACTGCTTTTTCTGCTCTGGTGAGACTTTGAAATATCAGCTACCGAGGCCATGAAAATTGAGCGGTGCGTGCGTCTTACAGATTGTGCTCTCTACACCGAGAGTCTTCATCACCGAGTCCCCAAACTCACCAGAGATCCACGCCCTACTCCGAATGAAACAATTGAGTTTCGCTCCCGGAACTCGTTGTAGGCTGGGAATAATCTGAATTGCGCTGCTTCCTCCACCGATGACACCAATTTTCTTGTTCGCAAAGTCGACACTGGTAACATAAAGTCAGTATACTGTCCTTTCAAGGTATCCGGCCCCATTACCTATCATCCCAGGCTGCAGAGTGCATCACCGGAATCTTCATCTTGTTGAGCCCCGGGATATTCGGCCAGGACATCTCATTCAAGCCTCCTCGTGCGCTGATGACAATGTCTGCCTCGTCCATAATAATCTGCCCGGTGCTGAGGTTCTCAATTGTGACGCGCCTGGGACATCGGTTAGTCAAAGCATGGTGAGGATTGGGTCTGGCTCTCGTACCATTTGGACCTATCCTCGTCCCATCTTGCATCGATCACCTTATGTGATGTTTTGATAAATCGGTCTACGGAGTATCGCCGTGTGACTGACTCTAGATACTCGCAGATTTCGGTTGCTGGAGCATAGAACTGGCTCCAGTTAGGGTTAGGAGCGAATGTGTACTGATAAGAGTGTGCTGTCGAAATTAGCTGAGAATGCATAGAGCTTTGCCCTCAGCAAAGTGACTACTCACCTGGAATATCGCACGCGCAACCCGGGTATCGGTTCTCATACCAAGTCCCGCCAACTCCGGCGTTCTTCTCGTAGATCGTCAACTGGACGTTGCGAAGTCGCTCTGGTATCCGAACGCCACAGTAGATTCCTGAAAACCCAGCACCAATAACAATGACACTAATAGGCCGGAAGTTCTCAACAGCTCGGGTTTTAGGTGTAGGTGTAGGCACGTGAGTGGTTTGGGACGCCACGGTACCATTTGTCGCAGCGTGCGGTTTCTGGGTTGCTGCCATCGGCGGGATCACCGCGGCCGTTGCTACCACGGACATTATGGTTGGACTTTATGGCTTGTAATGGTTGAAATTTCACGGCTTAAAAAATCTGAACTGCTTTAAACTTATCTAGTTAAGGGGCAAAGAAAGAGCAGACAGGAGGAGAACCGGCTATATCTATACCTGGCATGTAGTAACACACGGTCTACGGCAACACTAGACCTCGCTTCGGCGTTGTCCATCCACGCTCCACACCATCCACGGCAATCGGATCTAGAACAACCTTGGATAGCCAATTGCAACACCCCGGAAGACAGTTTCCTGCACCTTCCCGGGCTACACCCGGTGACACGGCTAGACATGCCGGATGTCGGGGGCAGCTTGAAATCAGCCACTGAGCTCTCGGCTGCAGTAGTGGGCAGATAGAACGGTTCAAAAATGCGTCTTTCATGGTATCTTGTATCTCTGTTGAAAGCTAATTTACGAAAATGTCTGTGGTGCTCGTTAAGCCCTTTAGCAAGAGGGTGGCATTTCCCCGGCGGCTTGGGTCCAACGACATCACCTCGACGTAAACAGATTTGTGGGGCAGAAGATCACTGTAGCATTTCAAATCATGTGTAACAGTAACACGGAGTGGATGATTAGCCGACTGGCCTGAACGATCGCGATAGAACTTGGAATTAATGCTTTGTGCTGAAGCGAGGACTACGTACGTGCGGTTCATTGGCTGAACTAGCTGATTATTTAATCATCATCTAATACAAGCAACATAGACGATCCCTGCTCAGGTTAGGTTGCGGAGAAACCCCCAGTTGCATCTCGGTAATAGGAGATCCCCCGTTGTAGCACATGCGGGGTCGGATCGGGTCTGGGACGGGCTGAGGGAGCGGCAGATGCATCGGGATGCGATGGATGGCCCTAACAGGCGGGTTTACGGTTACAAGTCATGCGTTGTCCTTGACCTAGACTGTGGGGAGAGCATCTACCGACAGAGAGGGATCCTCCAATCCACATCGATGGCGCTCGCTTATGGGTTAACGGCATAGGTGGACAGCACGCCGCACCAGAAGTTGCAGCATAGGTACTCCATCAATCTGTTATGACCGACCTTCAAATCCGTTAATGTTGGAGGTGGCAAAATTCCCGACGTCCCCCTCTCGGCAGCTGGGCTCCCAGGTCGACTGCCATCTGATAGTACCATGCGATTTCGAAAACCCACGTGCCCATGCAAGGATTTGTACAAGAGTGATTGATTCTGGTGGAAAGGGTATAACTAAAGATAAGGTTGGGCAACTCAAACCTTGCAAAACAGTTTACCGGTAATAAGAACAGAACTTTTAGCAGAGTGCAGGGCAAGCAATTCGATCGTCGAGATGGGTGGCTACACTAAGTCTTGGCTCAAGGTGAGTATGCTCCTATTTCCTACCTCTACCCGCAACTGAGCTCACATAGACGGTCAGTTCGAAGAGGGTCTGGGAACCAGACCAGGGTTCAGCGGAAGCGTGGAAGAAATGCGCGCCCAGCACGCTGGTGTGATGGCCGCACTCGCACCACAGTATCCTCCCAACCCCGAATCAATCAAGACATATGACGGCACGCATGACAATTTTGGTTACCGTGTCTACTGCCCGGCTGCTGCTCCCGGCTCAGGGCTCCCTGTTGGCGTGTATTATCACCCTGGAGGACTGGCAATCGGTCCAGCGATCGCTGACGAGTACTTCTGTGCGGCCGTGGCTGCCAACAACAACACGATAATCATTGCCATCAGCTATCGATTGTCGCCAGAGAACAAGGCGCCAGCTCATCTGGAGGATGCGTTGAAAGGTTTTGAATGGGCAAGTTCCTGGACCTCACCGACACGAGAAATGCCTATGCAGGCAGATGTGGGCTAATATCTCTACAGGCACACCAGCATGCGACTGAATTTGGGGGCGACGCAAGAAGAATGTATGCCATTGGTGTTTCAGCTGGGGCAGGACTATCCGTCTCTCTTACCCGCAAGATTCTGCTCGGCCAATCTGCACTAAGCCCCGGAACTGTCAAGGGCGTCGTCGCTTTTTGCCCAGTCGTGTTACACCCAGATAATGTCCCAAAGGTCTACGAAGCTACTCACACGTCATCTACGGAGCATAGAGACAACGTACCCCTCGTGGATGGAACCACATTACGCGGATTCTTAGATCTTGCAGGTCTTGACCCTGAGGATAACGATTATTTCCCGATATTGGACACCAAGAGCTTCAAAGACTTTCCGCCTACATACGTAGCGACCTGTGAGATGGATTCATTACGAGATGACGGGAAGGTCCTGGCGGATTCCCTCAACAGTGTTGGCGTGAGTGTCAAGACTGACCATTATTCTGGCCTTCCCCATTGCTTTTGGATTGTCCCTTCCCTACCCGAAACCGAAGTTTTCATGAAAGATGCGTTCAATGCGGTAACGTGGACTATTGATCAAATGTAGCTATCATTTATCATGCTTTCGATAAGCCACCAGAGGTAATCACCTGACCCTCGAGAATTGTCGCCTCAAAAAAGACGCTACAATAGTTCCGGGCCATTTCTAAATAATAAGCATATTCGCAATAAAGATTGCCATTGGATTGGCGTGCTTGATCAGCGTCTTGGCGCGTCGTCTGACCTGCCTAGATGGGGATGCTACCCCGGAGACCGACTTGACCGCATTACCCAGCCCGCTTACCCCTCTCTTGGAACTTTTGAAGAGCACGTCAATGAGAGGTCAGGCCAGAATTTTCAGAATACACTGTAGCATGGCCGCAATTGAGCCTGTTGTTGTCTTGGAGCTGATTGTGGCATATCGAGTAAGTATGGCTCTTCTAGGATGATGCCGCTAAACTACCGCCAAGACTCGGGAGTGGAATCTATGGCTCTGTTTATCAGTCAACAAAACATGCTGCTCGCCTTTTCTGCGCCACCTCGTATCACGTCTGGATGCGGGGAAACCATAAGCCGTCCAGGGTTCCTTGCATATCCCCAGGAACAAATGCTGACAGCCACCATCTTTATCTTTTGCCTCAATGCTAGTTCCCGCCAATAATCGAAAATCCCAATCTCCGCCGGCTCGGCGAGCCTCTTGAGCTTCCGCATGTGGAGTAGCACAGTCGTACTCAACGTCTTGGCATCTTATCGAGACAGGCAAATCCTTTCCAAAATGTCTCTCGGATCGTGCAACTTGAGCGAACTGGCCAACCACCGCGTGCATTGTGGGTTGCGTATCACGAGGTTCGGTTGCATTTGGGGCCTCAGGTAACCGGAACCCACGGAGGAGCCGCATCTGAGCCTCCAGCTATAATAAGGCGATCGTCCCGGGAGCTTGTTTCTTTCACCTCCCAGGCGCCGATCACTCTTCTGCACGGTCATTTTACTTTGGACTTAGAAAGGCCTCAGATAAATCCTCATCCCCTCACGCTCAGACAGGCCTGCCATCATGCGTTGCAGTATTCCTCTCGTAGCGGCCCTCGCTGCCTCCGCCACGGCTGCGGCCGTGAAAGAGCGTGCAGAGAAGCTCTACACTCTTGAAATTGGTCCTGGTGAGACCGTCGAGGTTACTGAGGACGAGAAGTTTCAGATGATTGATGTATGTTGTCAAGAGCCTTTGGTCGTGAGTAGGACAGTGCGACTAACCCTTTCTTAGGACCACATTCACTTCTTTGATATCACTGAGTGGAAGGACCATAGCCCTGCTCAAGCCGCTCGGCTTGCGGCTGTCACCGAATCTTATCCTGACAAGGTCTACTTCAAGTCCAATGTAGGCAAGATCATCAAGAAGGTCAGCAAGAAGAACATTGAGAAGCAGCTTAAGAAGTACTCTTCTTTCCATAACCGCTACTTCAACTCAGCTTATGGAGTTGAGGCCGCTGAGTGGCTGTACAAGGAGGTCCAGAAGGTTATCAAGAAGAGCGGGCACCCTCTGGCCTCGAGCCGTCTCATCCAGCACACGGCTTGGTCACAGCCTTCCATCATTGTCTCGATCCCTGGAAAGGTCCGCCTCAAGACCGTTGTTACCGGCTCTCATCTTGACTCGGTCATTTCCGGTGACCGTGGTGCCGGCCGTGCTCCTGGAGCTGACGACAATGGTTCTGCATCTATCATGCTCCTCAACCTCCTCGGTGCTTTCCTCGAGGACTCCCGTATTGCCCAGGGTGATCATCTTAATACCGTTGAGTTCCACTGGTACTCCGCTGAGGAGACTGGTCTCCTAGGATCACAGGATATCTTTAACGACTACTCTCGTCTTGGAATCGAGGTTGAGGCCATGCTCAACCAGGACATGGTTGGCTACAAGGGTCGTGATGGGCTCGAGCGCTTCGGTCTCATCACTGACAACACCAACGCTGCTCAGAACGAGTTCCTCAAGATTCTTATCGACGAGTACGCCGACATTTCGTACGAGGAGTCTACCTGCGGCTATGCCTGCTCCGACCACGCCTCGGCCACCCGCAACGGTTACCCTTCATCCTTCCTCTTCGAGACTCCCTTTGGAAACCACAACCCCTACATTCATACTCCCAATGACACCGTTGCTCACGTCGACTTTGACCATGTCATTCAGCATGCCAAGGTAACTGCCGGCTTCGTTTATGAACTGGCTCACCGTAACTTCACAGCGGTTTGAGAGGGTCCTGTCGCGAAGAGGATCTAAGAAATTCGGCTCTATCTTCTGAGGAAGCACATGTTGAGTAGATAGGAAAATACTTAATGAATAAACGAGTGATGAAGATATACGCCTGTGTCACGTGCGCTCCTTTACGTGACATTACCAATTGCTGCTTGACAGGGACTTCTAACTATTGTTAGAATTGTGTATGATCCCGCACCCATTATTAGCATCTGGCACCTAATCATATCCGTCTAATCTCCAGAATAAGACCCATCAGCATATATTTGACGTGTGCCTGGCAAGGCTCATGCTCCAGCAGTCCGGTATGCCTAGTCGAGGTTAGGACGGCAAGCTGGGCTTATCATCGCGTGATGCACACTCAAGACGAACCAGCATTCTTCGTCCAATAACGTGACGCCGAGTTCGCATGCCAGACATTGCAACTGGACTCCTGAATGGATGTTACCTTGCCCTGAGCTATTGTGGATCTGATCCTACTGTGGAAGGCTTCGTTACCCTCTTTGCTAGAATCCTGGAGCAAGATGGAGTCTGAAAATCATATCATGGCTGGCATTGGATCATATACGAATAATCCGAGCCTTGACCCCGGAAGAGCCCCAGCCCTCTTGGTAGCGTTCGTTAAAGCAACAGGGGCCACCTTGTCTTGATGGAGACTGTTTGACGCTAGTATGCGAGCCCCAGTGCTCCTGAATAGCTGGGTCGGCTCCATCGAGAAGGATTCTACCTGCAGGATGGTCATTTTCGTCCGCATGGGTTCGTGTTCTACTTAATTAAGTCTATGGAGAAACTCTCCATCTTGCCTGCGAAACATTTCTTTCTGTTGGCTTCAACGCCTGAATTTAGGTACAGGTGACCGCACCATGTCGAATTTAGGGGGCCATGGCCCGGCAGTCATCGCGGTTCTAGTGACCGAGACTGGTATCAGCGGCATCTTTATTGGGCTGCGATGGTATACTCGTCGCGTCCTTAAAGGGTCGCTGGGAGTAGATGACTACTTTTTGGCTTTGACTTGGGTAGGTCCTGTTCTGAATTCCGTGTTCTGCCTACGACTTTGAGAACCCTACTGACTTATACGTCTCCTCAGCTCTTTGTCTTGACTTATACGATCCTATACGTTGTCGCATGCCTGGCTGGCTTTGGCGAGCACCTCGACAACCTCGATCCACCCGATATTAGACGATCGACCTTCATATTCTTGGTGGCGCAATGCATCGCATCCGTTTCGATGGGCCTTAGCAAGGCCGCCGTGTGTTTGTTTCTATTACGACTAGTCATTCAGTCATGGTAAATTCGATGACCCTCACCTCCGCTATGACCCTCGAGCTTACACTCAGTTCCGACTCAGGCATCGGATTTTCGTGTGGTTCTGGCTTGTGTCTTACAGCATCCTGAGCGCCGTTCTGGCCGCTGCCGTATTTACGCAATGTACCCCCGTGGAATCTTTGTGGGATAATCGCGTTGCGCCAGAAAGTTGCCCTATAAAGTTGACAACACTGGCCGTGGTGGTGTGCGGTATGCTTAAAACTATGCTTTATCTGAAGAGATCAATACTAACAACGCTGCGATAGCCTGGTCGGTCGCTATGGACTTTGCCCTGGCTATCTTCCCTTGGCATTGCATCTGGCCGCTCAACATGTCAAAGAAGGAGAAGTTGTCGATTTGTTTCTCCTTAAGTTTGGGTGTTTTGTATGCCACACATGCTGCCTCTATAATTAGCCTTCACTTACAATTTCTAGTGCCGGAGTGTGTGGAATTGTGCGGACAGTTGGTCTTGATAAGCTCGATGACCCAGATATTCTCTGTAAGACATACCACTTCCCATCGATTCTCCTTCTCGGCCGACGACTTTGGTTAATCATACTCCCTAGATGCCTCGGCCGAACCTGTAATGTGGACTTCTAGCGAAACATGCCTTACCATCTTATGCGTCACGATCCCGTCTCTTCGCCCACTGTTCAGACGCGTCTTCTATGGCTATGTAGACGGCAGCTCAAACAAACGCAGTTACGCCCAGCAAGGGAGCCGATCGGGAAGATTTCGTCCGAACGAGGGTTATCAGCTAGACACGGTTGTACGAGGGAATATGGAGAGGCTCAGGGATGAATCGGACTCCAACACCAGAGACGAGGTCGACAACAGGAGTGACACGAGCATCCTAAACAAACCGGCCGGGGTGATTCAGAAGGTTCAGCATTTTTCGGTTTCTTACACTACTAAGAAGTAATGGAAAGACTTTAGGTCGCTGGTTTGGAATCTCTCCGATCAGAGAAAAAGCGAAAAGCACAAATAGACTAGAGAATCGGATCATTAAACTATTATAGATTTACGAGCATATTTATCCATTCATCGTAAATTTACTAAAATTCCCAACAGCTCAATCACCTCAAAATTCCACCTGTCATGTCGCTTTGCCATGAGCGGCGTCGCGAGTAAGGGTCACCTCTAAAGGTGAGCCTTTGAGCTCGTCTGAACACAAATTATCATCAGTTGCTTTACGCTTGTTTTTGTTCTAGATGAGCTCATTGCTTCACAGAATGGAAAGATATGTAAAATACTTCGACTCATTGCATGCAACTGGCTTCCTTTTCGCGATTTATTAATATGATTACTAGTAGATGTACCTCGATCCCCCTCCATCCCCTGGCTCATGACATGTTGAGTATAGTGCTTTTCTACCCTTCATTTGCAAAGCCCCAAATTAAATAACAGGGATTTGTCAAATCCACCGGTTGTCCAGATCTCATTAAATGTTTGAGACAAATCTGACAATGGAGACTTCTGCAGCCTTGGCCTTCGTAATATTCCAGGCAATTCCATCGTAGCCGTGCGCCAATCCGGAGTAAAGATGGAGCTCCGTGTCGATGTTAGCTGCCGCTAGCCTGGAAGCATATTTTGTAGCCTCGTCGCGGAACAGGTCCAAATTTCCAATGTCGATCAGTGTTCGGGGAAGTCCGGCAACGTCCTTGACACGAGCAGGGGCCGCGTAGGGGGAGATATCCGCATCCGCTCGCTCAGCTTTTGAACATTAGTAGCTGTCTGGATGCAAGACGAGATCATGAACGCAAACTCACCTTTACTTTTTCCTAGGTACGCCTCCCATCCAATGTCATTGGATGCCTCGGTCCAGAAGAGAAAGTCGGAGAGCGACGAGTTCTCGGCCAGGGTGGTCTGATCGTCGATCATGGGATACTTCAGAACCTGGCCAGCTAGCGGAGGGTCGAGCTTCTTATCCCGGGCCATGATCGCCGTGCCTGCAACAACGCCGGCGCCAGCGCTCTGTCCGTGAAGAACAATGCGAGCGGGATCCACGTTGAACTGGTCGGCATTCTCTTGAAGCCAGGTGATCGTGGAGTAGATATCCTCCACTGCCGCCGGGAATGGATGCTCAGGCGCAACGCGATACTCTACTCCAAAGTATGGCGTATTGCTTGCCACGGCAGCTCGACCGATGACAGACTTGAACTGAGTAACCGAGCCCGAGACGTAACCACCGCCAAAGGCAAAAATAACGGCTCGTTGGGGCTCAGTACTCTCCTTGGTTGACTCTGGTACAAACAGCCGTACCGTGATATTGGTCCCGTCGATGGAAGTGGCGTTGTGTATGCTCTCTTCAATACCATCAGGGTAGGGGATCTGCTGAAAGGTCACCTCAGCCGCAGCATCGTTGCCTGCGCGGAGGGAGATGGCATCCGTGTAAACAGGCAGTGGTGCGCTGAGGAATGGTTCCATCGCCACCGCGAACTCGGGGTCCATTTGAAGAGCCATGATTGCTATGGGTGCTTAACAGAGAGTTGAAGGGCTTCAATCGATCAATGTGCAAAAGCAATGGGATCTTTCGCATCTAAATGCAAGGAAATGGTGCGTGTATGCCCCTGCTCTCATCCCAGGGGCCTCCGACTCCACGAAGCTCCATCTGCATGGCCCCGTAGAACCCCATCAACCTAGCAAGGGGTTACATGCCTCCTCAGGCACGAAACTATAGCACTCGCCTGAGTGGTGAATACAGATCTCCTATTTCTTGCAGCTTCGTGATCCTGGGGGATTATTAGGTTAAAGGCCATAATCACGGACTCGGAACTCAGCTCCCCCGTTGTACTATGCTTAAACCAGACTACGTAGTAACACATCCCGTTAGATAGCCCACTATGAGGCGCTACGCTCCTTCGTCTCTACCCATGAGCCCATAGGGGAGAGCGGCTGGAAATTGGCCCTTTTCATGGGACAATGGCCGCGATCCAGTTCGTCCAAACTCCACAGCGTGAATCAACCGGTTCCTTGGCATCCCCGAAGCCAGGGTCATTGAATCCATAGTGTCCAGTTCCAGGGTCGCATATGCATCTCAGGACTAGGTATACCCACGTGGTGTTGAAACTCATTGAGGTAGCTGTTCCTTGATTAGGATCTAAGGGAGGACTAGTGATGTTGTATCGACTAGGGACTCCTAGTTACGGGAAACCCACAAAAGGATGAATGCCTGGTCTATTTTTGTGGCACCATCTCACAAGGGAACGACACCTCAATCATTGATTGGTTCATAAACGGCGGCATTTCCCTAAATATCGTGGTTCATTGACGTTATGCATGCCATAGTTGGACGATGCGATCTACCAATCAGGAGGAGTCGGTCTGCCGGTCCTCAAAAAATCCATCCATCTGATTGCGGAATAATTCCCGTCACTAATCAGGATTCATTGAACGGAAAAAATCCATCGTGAGAGCGTGGTGTTTATGAGGTGTATATTTAGCGCGACGCAACATTGAGTCAGTTAAGGGGTCTAGCTACAGTCAAGGGTGCCCTAGACGAAGCGAAGTATGCAAGTAGGAATAATAGATTCTTTCAGGCACGAAGTTGTGATCTGCACTGTGTCTAGTTTTAGAAACATTCAGTGCGCACCATGTCCATAGAAGAATACACTCCTTGAGTACCACTTTTGACATATTTTGATCCCTACTTAGTAGGTGTTATAAAATCAATAACGAATATAATAATTACATAGTTTCAGACTCGAAACCTGGGGGTATTAGTGTAGGAGTTATAAGTCCCAGGGTTTGAAAGTATATCATAACATACTAGATGGGTAGAGATGCACCATAGTATACAACTACTAGGGGATCAGTTTTTTCCTAACCTTTCTTGTTGTCTCTAAAATATTAAACTTCAATTTCTTACCCTGTGGGTCTCATTGGAGTTGGCTACAGTTGACATGGACAGACAAGAGGAAGACCCTAGGTGATATAGAATATTAAGTGTCTATACATTTATTCAAGTGTAAGTTAGGCTTATAATGGGTTTGGTTTCGAATGTGAAATAGAAGAGCCGACATAGTCGACTGCATGGCCACGGCCTACCCTAAAAAGCAAAAAGTTGCATTGTGTTGTTTAGATCTGATAGCTTCTACGTAAGAGCCTAGTTGGTAACTCTACTGATTAATCATAGCGAATGCTTTCCGTGTATTCTTTTTTGCCACGAGTGGGAACATAGCGTTATATGATATTGAAATGTGCCATATCGTGACTCTTCTTTGCTGGGCAGCCGAGACGTCAAGAAGTAGGCAACCTTGTTAGCATTAGGTATCATACTGTCCTATATTAAGATGATGCGTTCTTTGTTATTGTGGTTATTACATATTCTTAGATATTCTGCCAATATTGCACAGGAAGACGGTCAAGTGGCAACTTTGATGCATTAGCGGTCGTGAAACCTCTTACAAGGACAAGCCTTTGTTGCTTGTTCTATGAAATTTGGTTCAAGACTGGTGCACCCAAAACGACATTGTGTATCAAATTCCCGTGACATGTTGCATTATTTAAAAAACTTTCTCCGTCCTACACATTCTGTCTGAAACATCACATAGTGGTAAGGACTACACAGCAACTAACTGTCAAAGTAAAACCATTGTCTAAACTCAAAGGCAGATATTCCTCGCTTTCAAAAACCGCCCATCATTACTTTCAAGACTCAAACATAGATCATTACCAACGCGAGCCGCCGTACCCGGACTGTCCCTGATTGCCGTAGTTATCGTGGCCGCCATAACCTCCTTGGCCACCACCGTAGCCATGGTCATCTCGGCGATCATATCCACCACGGTGATGGGATCCATCGTGACCTTGGCGCGAGTAGTCTTTGCCGTAGGCCAAATCGTTGTCATTGCGACGCCGTCGGCCGTCATCCGAGTCGGAGTCACTGCTGCTGGTCGAGTCGCCGGAGAAGGCGCGAGGGCGTCCGTCTCGGTGATGTTGCTTGTTCTTGTCCTTCTTGTGCTTCTTGAACTTGTGCTCAATGAAGTTTGCACCAATGGCTCCTGCGGCAGCACCCGCAAGAGTGCCAAGGAAACCACCGCCGGCTTTGTGGGCTGCCCAACCAGCGGCACCACCTCCTGCGAGAGTGGAACCAAGACCTCGCTCTCCATCAGGGCCGCCTGGGCCTTGGTCACCGCCGGGATAGGCGGAAGAGCCGCCGTACTGTCCGCCCTGTTGTTGGTCGTAGGGAGACTGTCCCCGGTTATCGTAGCCGGACTGCTGAGGACCGCCGTAGCCGGAGCCCTGTGCATACTGGTTCTGTTGGAGAAGATGTTAGTGATGCCGCGTATCGATAGAGATTCGGGGCTGGTTCAGCTCACCTGTTGAGGATAGCCTTGGCCCTGCTGTCCATAGCCCTGCTGTCCATAGCCTTGTTGGCCACCACCTTGCTGACCATAACCCTGTTGGCCGTAGCCTCCCTGCTGTCCGCCGCCGCCGCCGCCGCCGTAGTAGTCTTGAGCCGACATTGTTTGTCTTTGACTGTAGTTGAGGAGCTGTTGATGAGGAGAATGGGAAAGAATTGGATAAGATTGATGGATTGACAAATAACGAGATGAATTGATTGACTTTAAAGCTGTAGAGAGGGGTAGCTCGCATTTATCCTTCAAGCTTTCGGTGTCGTCATCAGGGTTGGATGCGAGCTGACGTGCAGCTGAGCCAACCACAGGATAAAGCTCAGCCTTGGCGAGTCTTATGTCTTGAGCGGCGATCTCGGCTGATATCATCAATTCTCATGTTAATGTGGCGCAGTCTTGTCCCGGAAAGTCGACACACAGCGCTCAGCACAACCTGTTGTCTCGCAAAGGGCGGCATTTCGGCATTTTTCCACGACTTGGCGGTCGGATGCGTCGGCAAGCGGCCAGAGGCAATTGTGGCTCGGCGCTGGGCGCAGGTACAAAAAGGCGGAACCTGGCACCGGATCAGGGCGGCTCGGTCTCGCCGGCTCTTCCAAGACAGCTGGAGCACTGCCGACTTACGGCCTGCCCGTGTTCCCGTGATGGGTTGGACTTGGCTGTGCCTTGGCATCACCTCAAGACACGCGGCCTTTGTTGGGTTCCTTATGTAAGAACATCTCAAGGCCAAGAGGTGGGGACTCGAGTTCATGACTGATTAATTCCTTTCAATAATTGTTCTGATTGACAATCGCGAAAAGTGTTGATGGGACTGGAAATTTTGGTGTGGTGCAAAGATTGACAATCGCCAATTCAGACAACGACGATGTACAAGGCCAGAAATAATATGGGCGACGATCTTGAATTGTTAATTTTATAAATAATAATTATCAGCCCAGATAACTGTCAGAACAGACGCTCAAGATGATCAAGGCGGCTGCGAAACTTGTTGATCAATACCGCAGCGTCCTGCTCCTTTATATACCTCTGTTTCCCACCCGTGACGTATTTTCTAACGTGCCTATTAGTAAATCAAACGGACTTGGCTGGTAGTGTTGGATGGTTCCTAACACTTACATGTTCCAGGAATCAAGAATGGCCGGCTCTCGGCTTCCCTCTCTCGTCCCGTCCCCCCGTGTCGTAGACTCGTTAGCCTCAAGGGTCAAGCGAGAAGCAAGATGCTACGAAAGGTTTTATGAATGGGGCAGTTTAAAAAGCTCCAACTCGTTACTTCATATAACGTAAAGAGACACGGTACACTTGATTTCAAGCCTGCGGGCTATGAGGTGTGCTGTCAAAATGGCTCATAGGTTTGTAATGGCTGGGTTCGGTTATGAACATCATTATTGGAGGGTGGTTACCCAACGCTGTGTTTAATCGCTCAAGCACTGTTACAACATACGCTGCTTATGGCTCGGTAGTAATAGGTCTCAACTATTCGACGCGAGCAAAAACCATTAAAATGTGCTGACCTTAACTAGAACTAATGAGGCATGAGCTCGAGATTGAGCTCTCAGAAGCGAAAGCTTCATCGCCCATGATTATAAATTGCTATCTTTAGTAGACAACGCTTCTGTCTATGCGAAGCTGATTTTATGAGTTATCGGGGCGCTCGTTACCATTATACCCGTAATCATTCACCAAAGGCGATTAGGCGTGCGGCTGAGCATCTGCACTCAGCCTGACGGTCCGTAAGTTGCCACGTCATCAACTCTTGGCTGTTCCGTTTCCAGTTCCTTCATGTTCAGTTTCGTGGAGTCATGCTTCGTGGTACTTCATCGACTATCGAATGAAACATATTAGAAGACGCTGAGGTTGACCATCGAGAGTGGGCCAACGCGGGCCGAAGCAACCCTTGCAGCATGTCTACTGTCCGAGAGCTGGGCCTTAGCGTCCTGTCAGACGGAGTGGAGCCGATTGTTGAGTTTGTCTTTACACCTATTTATCCATTTCCAGAACCCGGGGACTAGTTATTTGATCCCGCCTATGGCTAACAGCAAGTTTAACAGCATCGTATTTGTTCATGGAATCCAAGGTCACCCCCAAAAGACATGGCAAACTACTATCGCCCCGCTCACAAAGCCACGAAACCGCCTTCAACGTCTATTCCAACCCTCTAAGAATGAAGACGGAGCAAGTCCTAACAATAACAACACGACCAGCATCAATACCGTCTGTAGCGAAGGGGCCATATTTTGGCCAAGGGACTTACTTAGTGAAGATTGCCCAGAGGCCCGTATCCTAACCTATGGATATGACTCCCGGGTCTCCAACTTCTTCCACGGACCTGCCAGTCAGAACAATATAGCGGCACACGGTCGATCTCTTCTCCATGGCCTTGAGCTAGAACGAAGAGACAACCCGAAAAGAAAGATCATCTTTATCGCACACAGCCTCGGTGGTATAGTCTTAAAGGAGGTTAGTTGTCAAGAGCAAAGTTTCAAGTACTTGTCCAACCTCTTCTCGGCTAACTTGCCATGGATTTAGGCGCTCCGTCGATCCCGAGATGCCAATAATGATGACCAAGACCTGCGGAACATTCACGAGTCAACTTATGCGACTATCTTTCTGGGTACGCGCCATCGAGGAAGCTCTTATGCCGAGCTAGGTCTTGTTGCGCAGAGACTTGTCAAAGTCGTAGGATTCGACGCCAGTGACGAATTGCTCAGAAATCTCAAGCCGGACGGCTCGTACATAGAACTACTTCGCGAAGAGTTCTCGAAGATGCTAGAGGCACGTTCATTCAAAGTCTACTCTTTCCAAGAAGGAATGGGCTATAAGGGGGTTCAAGGCCTGTCTAGAAAGGTGAGCCACTCCAGGTATAAGCGCTTCTTTGTGCAAGTTTGGAAACTAATACTTGGAGTCATAGGTCGTAGATGATGCCTCATCAAGTTTGGATCACCCCAGTGAGCGCAGGGACTTTATCAACGCAAATCACATTACGATGTGTCGGTTCTCGAGCCGTGAAGATGACGGCTATATCAAGGTCAGAGGTGTTATCCTGAAGTATGTGGGAGATATTCGGAAACAGAAGGACGCCTTCCATGGACGTACGTAATTCCATTGACTAGACACTTAAGCAGTGTATTGTTGTAGCTAATTCCCTGCTCTCACTCTAGTGATCTTAAGCAGTCTAAAGCCTAGCGCCATGGACTATAGGCGGAGAGAAATCGAGTGGCCTCATTCTCACACATTTGATTGGGTGTTTACAGATAAGCTCGCAGGATTTCAAGGTTGGCTGGAAAGTAACGCCGGTCTCTTCTGGATTAAAGGAAAACCTGCATCTGGGAAGTCTACCCTGATGAAGTATATACTTGCAGATGACCGAACCAGGAACATATTATCGCGCCAGCAACAACCCGTCCTTTCCATCTCATGCTTCTTCTTTCACGACCGTGGCCTCCATGCCATGCAGAAGTCTCTGGAAGGCCTTATGCGGTCAGTCTTGTACCAGTTACTCCGCGACATCCCTGGTCTCACCCCGATTGTGGGCGATATTTATCGGCGTTGCATCCTAGACCGGGATGACCAGAATATTTGGTTGGCCGACGAGCTAGACGAGGCCCTGAAAGCCATTCTGGAGCAAAAGAAGATCCAGGGTTGCGCCTATCTCTTTATCGACGCACTCGATGAGTACAGTGGAGACAAGGCTTGGATCACACAATTCCTCAAGAAACTGGCTACCCCTGATCCAGATCAGGTTCTCACTCTCCGCATCTGTGCATCAAGTCGGGATTGGAACGTGTTTGGTCTTCTTTTAAGCGAAAGTCCTCACCTTGTCTTGCATGAATGGACAATGCCTGATATTAGGAGGTTTGCCAGCGAGAGACTGGAAGAAGCTAAGCGTGATGGTAGTGAAAGGCTTCTCGAAGAAATTACCAACAGGGCGGAGGGGATCTTTCTATGGGTGAGGCTCGTCATCGATGAGCTAATGGGGCCTCTCTTTGATGGCGAGTCTATACAAAGTCTCCTTGGCTTGGTCTGCGACATGCCAGACGAGTTGCCTGAGTTCTACGAGCGAATTATGTCCAAGGTTTCTCGACGGAACAAAGCGACGTCGCTAGCTATGATCGAGATGACTCTAGCTTCGAAGTACAAGCCAATTAACCTCGAAGACTTCGCTCTAGCTGTGAACCTCGATCCGAAAGGCGTCTTGCCGGAGGATTATGAGTTTTCACCTAGCGAGCGGAAGACCAGACGTGATGAAATAGTTCGGCGAGTCAAGGCTTGTTCCGGGGGTCTTCTTGAGGTTGTGGGACACGAGGAAAATGCTTACGTCGAGTTCACCCACCAAACTGTGTTCTCGTTTTTCACCACAAACAGAGAGTTGTTGGGTGACAGGTCGGCAGAGGACCTTGTTTGCGATGGCTTAGAGAGGATGCTGAAGCTAATTTGTTGCGCCGTCCGACATAGAACATCTAGGTGAGCCCCTGGTTCATTAGATCTGCTTCTTCTCAATGGGCAAGATCAACAGCCTAACAATCACGGGTAGGTTCAGGAGTGGCAGCGATCGTGTCGTTGACCAACCCGAGTTTTATTGCGCGCAGGTTAGAGACCAGCTTATGACGGAATTTCTCGAACTTTCCTGGACTATGCAACTTTTCTACAAAACCCCTAGCCCGGAGGTAGTTGACGATATCTTGAACGATCTTGAACAATTCTTCGGGCCACGTCGAATTAGGGGATATTGGGGTGCAAATGACGTGGATAGGTACCAGGACCGACATGTTCTCAAAGACTTGCAGCCTGTCTCATTCCTAGATTTGATTGTTCTGAACGGCTTGACCCTTCTGGCCGAGAGAGAGATCGCAACCAGGTCACAGAGATACTCTACCACCACAACCAGTCTCAATGGCACAAAGATTTTGTATTACGCGCTCCTCGGCATCATGGACATACACCCTGACCCCAGCTATTTCAGAGACGGTGAGCCCGGCACGAAACGCCATCTCACACCCGTTGACGATGTCTTTTGGTATCGCCTCATCGAATCAAGCCTCCAACAGGGGCTCGATTCTGACGGAATTTTAATGCTCCGCGTATGCCAGGATAATACATTGGGACCAATCAAAGACATCACTCTACTACATTATGCCTCATTCTTGGCCGGGTCCTCTACAAGTTCAGACTTTTTGGACACGGTCCGGACCATCATGAATGACGTGGAGCAGGCTGCGCAAAGGTACAACCTATTCTGGGAGATGACAATAGGATGGTGCTATTTTCTTCATCCCCACTGGGGTCATACTGACCCGTTGGAGGACAAAGGTCTTGGGCGAACCATCACGAGAAGCGCACTGCAGATTGTTGGTCTTGGTTTAAGCCCAAACGCAAGATACAGACGAGGTCCCAGCGTATTTGAGGTTGCTGTCTTGACCTGCCCTTACATGATCGTCCGAGATATGTTATTTCGAGGCGCTCAAATCACGCCGCGCCTGATAACCGATATAGGCACGCCCGTTGCAGGACCAAATGGCATTCTACACAAGCCGAAATGGAGGAAGGCTGAGGTCTATACCCCTGAAGCGAGGAGCTTAGTGGTTCAACGAAATCCGGACTGGAAAGATTGGTTTGAAGTGGGAATTGGCCAGTCGTACATTTTTGATGGCTGAGAGGATACTCCAACTCCAAAGTATCTCGGCTGTCTCAGCTAGACCAAATGATTCACCATCTGATCGTGACTTATCCACTAGGAGCAAGTGAGTTCTACAATGATAAAGGGCACGATTCTTCACACGGATATGGCGTCACGATCTAATACCAACACTGTCACAGACCCCAAGGCCGTATTCGAAGGAGCTCGCAACTGGATAAGCAGAATGAGCCGGTTGAAGTCTCAACTTAACTGGTATTGACATTGGCAGAGTTGAAATTATCAAAGGGATGAGATGAATCATAAGGCAGCACTAACGTTGAATAATTAGTAATCTAATTCTTGTTAAATTCAGCAAAGATAATGTAAGAGCCCGCATTTATCACGTTGATTACACCACGTGACCCAATCGGTGACGTATCAAACATAGTCGCCCTAATTCAAAATCTCTAAAAATATTCTTCGAGCCATGCGTATCTGTCACGGTGTGGGTAGAAGGAAGCCTGGGGAACGAAAACCCCAGGACTGTTGATGCGCTGGCTGGGGACGTGGACATCCCTAAGCGAGGTCAGAGGCCAAGTGTTGCATGAACAAACTTGTCAGAAGCGCCTTCACAATTTGAGGGGGAGAAGCTTAGAGTTATATACGTTCTCAGAACCGTTCTTTTCGAGTTACATCTTGAGATATAGTTTCGTTTTCTCTCCTCCATTTTCTCACAATTCGCAAGAATGTGACGACCTCTATCTAACCACGGACCGCTTATCGGCATGGGCTTGCTGCCAGCATATAATTAAGCATAATGTTAGACTTGATCGCTTAGAGCAGTGGTAGAAGCGCACCAATAAGGGTTTGTTCCGTCACATCAGTCAGGGCCTAGCATGCTGGATGAGCAGGCACAAACAGGTGCGATAGAACTGTCTCGGCTCGGGCTATGTTAATACCCCGTTCACCCAGGCAGTGGCCGGGATCGACATTCGTGGGGGCGCAACAGCTTATGCTTATCCGAATGCAGTCATGATCACGAATCCGTGCACTTGTTTCAAAGGCCATGAACTGGGGGTAGAGGACGATTCTGGTCTCTGTATGGCGCCACTTGATCCCCCCGCATTACCCCAGATTACGGATCCAGACGTAGACATGTCATAGAGAACATTGGGGTGCTACTTTGACGAATTGAATGTGGAACCGAGATACTGGGATCAGCCATGGGCCGGAAAAAGAGCAGGCAAAATCGCATGCCATGAAGCGCGCCAATGGTGGTCTGGCGATCAGCGTCCTTCGTTCGACCCCGCAACCTCTTGATGCTACATCTGGCCAAGCGTTTCTAAAGACCGCTGACAAGGAATCATAATGAGGGTTCCAGCACGAGTCATGCTCTCTTTGAATTGGTATATTTGTATAAGTTCTTAACAGGTCGTGTCCCTCTACACGTTGCACTCCTTACTCTCCCATCTTCATGTCACCTACACCACGCTTGTATCCCCTTTTTAACCCAAAGTTCGTAAAAACAGGAACATTTCACAATGGCTGAGATTAAACCGGAGGAAGAGCTTGTGAGTGATGCCGACCTCAAAGCCGACAAATTAGCAGATCCATCACGGATTGCGGAACTCACCGAAGCCGAAAAGATAATCGAGAAGCAGCTTGTTCGCAGAATCGACTGGATAATTCTGCCTCTTATTATCACTGTCTATCTCCTCAACTGGATTGACAGGTAGGGTCATTCGCTCAACAAGGAATGGGCACAGATTTTGACAATGCTCTTAGAAACAACTACGCCTCCGCCCGCCTTGCTGGATTAGAGGAAGACCTTAACCTTAACTTGACACAGTATCAAACCGGCTTGTCGATCCTTTTCGTCGGATACATCCTTGGTCAGATCCCGTCGAACTTGCTTCTCAACTGGTTTGGTCGACCGTCGTGGTATCTTGGCTTCTTCACTATCGCGTGGGGCTTGGTCTCTGGCTTGACTTCCCTTGTCCAGAATTTTGCTGGAATTGCTGTTTGCAGGTTTATCCTGGGGTTTGTAGGTATGAAGCAGCTTGCCTCACCCGACTTTCCTGGGCATTGGCTAACCAAATTCTCTAGAGGCGCCATTTTTTCCAGGTGTGCTCTTTTATCTCTCGGTATGCTTGTTCTCGATAGCTTTGACTTTTGCAGCCAGGCTAACTCCGAAACAGAAATGGTACACCAAGAAGGAGATGAACCTCCGCATGAGCATATTTTATTCGGGTGCACTCATTGCCGGGGCGTTTGGCAATTTGATTGCTGCGGGTATCTTGAATGGTCTTGGTGGTGTCCGAGGCATCTCCGCTTGGAGGTGGCTGTACATCATTGAAGGCGCAGGTAAGACATGTCATGGAGAGCTACCAGGGTAGTACTTGGGTACAGACTCTAATCATACTCTTAGTGACGGTCGCTGCTGGCATTGCTGTCTGCTTTTTATTGCCAGACTTTCCTCACAACTGGCGAGCTCTCAGTCCGGAAATGCAACACGTTGGTGAGTCCTCCACTCCCCCCTGGCAGTGACTTGGTTAGATACTAAACATTTGAATTTAGCCAACCGTCGCCTCGCCCTCGAAGCAGCCGAAGCCGACACAGACGAGGAGGGTGCATCGTCTCAGCTCAAGGGTCTCAAGCTCTGCGTAACCGACATCAAAGTGTGGATTTTTACCGGAATCTACATGGGTCTCACCGGCGCCCAGGGCTTTGGCTACTATTTCCCTACTTTGACCGGCACTCTAGGATATAGCCGATTTATCTCCCTTATGCTTGTGGCTCCCCCACATGTGTTCATCACCTTGTGGAGCTACGTTCATGGGATTATCAGTGACCGGTTCACTACTCGGTACTGGTTCTGTTTATACCCTATCGTAGTCTCCGTCATCGGCTTCGTGGTTTTCATGACCACTGACATCTTTGGGCCGAAGTACATGACCTTCTTCTTCATGATGTTCTTGATGAACGTCAACGGGACACTCTTCAGCTGGATTGCCGGTGTCATCTCTCGCCCACCCGCCAAACGAGCGGCTGCTTATGCTCTTATCAACTCTCTGGGCAACTCTGTCAGCATCTGGACGCCTTACACTTACCTTGACAAGGAGTCTCCATATTTCTATACCGGTATTGGTATTTGCGTTGGTTTGATCACTGTGGCCGGGTTGCTGATGACTCTGTTGAGATTTATGCTTATCAGGGAGAATGATAGATTGGCGAGATTGGAAAATGAAAATACGTCGTTGACGCAGAAAGAGTTGGCTAGATTGGAGAAGACTGCTCAGGTGGAGGGGATCAGCCTCGCCGAGGCAAGGGCACTACAGAAAGGATTCAGGTATACTATCTAAGCATATGATCACCTACAATACTAAGATGATTTTTTTTTTTTACATTTGGTAGTATGTAATGTAAGGCTTTATTGACTCCTTTAGTATCAGAATTATCTTGCTTTCAAAGAGCCTACTTTACTTGTTCTCAAGAGACAAGAAAAGGCCCGAGCTCTTCGGCAGATCTCTACCATAGATCCTAATCCATCTTGGTCTTTCATCACTAATTATAATTCGAAGCAAATTCGTTGTACATGATACCTGTACTTTTTGCTAGACAGTGTTCTCTTCTTAGACTGCTGACTCTTCCTTCAACTTCTTCTGCTTCCTCTCCCAATCTGCAATACAAGGTGCATAAATCAGCTGCCCCTTAGCTGCTCTATGGATAGTGCCAAACATAACAATGATCCACAAGATAACCACAATCAGGGAGAAGATGGTCCCTAAGACTTTAAAGAACCCAGACGGCAACTCTTTCGCAAAGGTGGTCGTTGCAGTTGAGAAGACTCCAAGAGGGAATGTAAATCCCCACCAGCCTAGATTGAAAGGAAATCGGTTTCGGCTGATAGATGCAAGGGCAAAGAACAACCACACGAGCCCAAATCCCCACATAACAAAGGCGACGAGAACGCCTGCGACGTAAAAGATTTGCCCACAGATTGCCGCGTCTGGAACAAAATTGGTCGCCTTGGCAATACGCATTGTTTCCTTGCCGAGTTGCATGATTCCGAAGGCTCCTTGGCCAAGGGGACCAAGAGGAAGAAAAACTGAAACGATGACCTCACGAGGCGGTAGTCTATGCATGGTAAGTCGCTGGAAATACATCACCATGGTGAATATAGCGAGGGGAACACCGCAGCCCCAGAGAATATAGCTTGTGACAATCGTAACGAGCGCGTTCTCGTTCGACAGGACAGAGGCAACGATGCCGCCGGATGCAGCTGCAACGATGGTTGCCACTATAGGCAGAAGCCACGCCGCAGTCATGGTCTGCAATTCGGTCTGCATTGAATAACAAGGTTAGCCAGAGCCGGGAACTAACTCGAGAAGTGGTGAGCTAACATCGTGCTTGTACATGATAATAAAGGGCAGGTAGAAGTTGGTGCCAACTGCGCAAACAACATCAATCCACCACAATACCCACGCCAGGGTCACAAAGCGATGGCCCCAAGCAGGCACGCACACAAACACAACCATGTTAATGATTGTTGCCAGACCCATGGGAAAGGTGCCGAGAAATAATGATTGCACTGGATGGCGGATCATACAGCCCCATACCCCACTGAACAAGGTATATCTGAGGATAGATATTGCCAAGAATAGCATGAACAGCGCAACGTTGAGGGCAAAGATGCCGACAGAAATCCAGTACAGCCATTTTGCGTTGTACGGCAGGTTGTATAGAAGAATCGAAACGATGCCTGTGCCCATATTCACGCTGAACCATGATGGAGTGAAGTTCAAAACAATGCGCCGCCAACCCCTGCGATTCCGCTCGAGTCGTGAATGTCGGTTAATGGCTTGATCGTCAGGGCTCTGCTGGTCGCTGCATTGGATTGGCTCGCCACATATCGTCGTAGACGTCTGGTCTACGCAGTGTCTGATGCCAGGAGGGTTCATTGTCATAGTAAGGGGAAATATGTGCGTTTGAGCCGGTGTTTACCCAACCCCCTTAATAGGAGGGAATGAGTGTGTCTTTATAACTCAGCGTTTTACCTATGATGCCGTGTCCTCAAACCCCGATATTCGACAGCGACGGGTGCCTATCATGTTCAATCGGCGATTAAAAAAAATTTGCTAGCCTTATCCAGATTGGCTCTTTTATAACTCCCGCCCCAACCGATCTAACCGTAACTCCCGAGCGTCGAGAGTCCACTTGGGTAAAGACCAGCGTTCTACTAGCCCCTTTTGTGAGAGGCTTGCTACCCTTGCGTTGAATGTAGGTATCATCAATTCCGAAATGACGTCACGCTGATTACACCTCTCCTCGTATCTCCTTAGGTGCCTGAAGACTACCACGCGATAAAAGTCCAGCTATTAGTGCCCTATTATATTAGT
>JAAGWO010000640.1:0-29213 GCA_013266205.1 Fusarium decemcellulare
GGGGAAGTCGGTCGGAGAGGGCGGCGGGGGATGATGTCGAGAGGTCGGCGTGCGTCCGAGGCTGAAGGCTGAAGGAGGTGGTAGCAATAGCAGTCAGTGGTGGTGGTGCTGGTGGTGGTGGAGGAGGTGGGTTGGTGTGGGCGCGGCAGACGACAGCAGAAGCAGCGGACGGCGGGCGACGAGGTGAGGGAAGCAGCGAGTGGAGGGAGAGAGATGGAGCGCTCTCGAGTCTGTGCTGAGCTGCGCTGGCGGTGGCTACAGGTACTGGGGGGTGTTCCCTAACAGCTGAGCTACTCGGGGTTGAAGGGCTGAGAACGGACGAGATGCCACAAGTGAACAGATGCTTTGATGAGGAGGGGGAGATCGAGGCAAAGGATGGGAAGTGACGGAGCAGAACCCAAGGTCAAGCTGCAAGTTTGGTTTGGTTTTGGGTTGGCCTGGTCTGGTTTGGCTTGGTCTGGCCTGGCTTGGGGCTGCCAGTGGATGGGACGGGATGGTGAATGAGATCGGGCCTGGGGGCGTATTTTTGGGTGGGTGCTTGGGGTTCCAGTTTCTGGGTGCGCGAGCCACAGCTGGCCTTGGGCTGAAGAGCTCCCAGCTGTCATGAGCCACAATTTTACGGATACAGAGAGCTCCAGTCCTGCTTGTCCTCTGATATGCCTAGACGTCAGCGCCACCTGAATCGATGACCCAACGTCAACTGAGACAGAAGAGGTGACGACGGGACTGAGGTGCCTGGGGTGCCCGACTACCCAAAATGGCCACAGACACTTGGCACTTCTATCTGTCGAGCGAGCTTGCAGCTCTGCGCTGGCATATCTGAGCTCCCTGTTACTCTGGCGCTCCCCACGCGTGTGCTGTTCTCTGGCTGAAGTGAGGCGGCAGCAAGGCAGGCTGATCGGTAGGATCAAGCTTGCTTTCGACAGTTCCCCTCAACGCTTAAAGTGGGGAGCCTCTCGTGAAGTGTTCAGTGACAGTTTGGTAGTTGACCAACCCCAAATGTGACGGCGGGGAACCTCTTTACAAATTCACCTGAGCTCCCGGGTCCTTTGATCTGACATGGCGTGGCCTCAGTCTAGCTTCCAAGCTGGGGACTAGTGGACACATCAATCCGGTTCCTCCTTTGTATGGTTCTCCAGGGTAAGGCACTTTGTCCTGCAGGTGATCTCTATCTTTCTAGCTATCAGGAGTAGGTAGCTTTGGGCATCACGGGAGCCTGTGCAAACTTCGGGTTGCTGCACCCGCCTTCAACCTATCCTGGGAATCCGATGCCAAGCTTCATCCCCGATCCGCAACCCGCTCGTCCGTCCCGGGCCATTTGACATGTGCTCCGGAACGACGTCGTTTCTTAATTCTCGGCATCAATACGCCCGAATTCATCCCGTCTTTTGGAGGCTCTGCATAGACAATTACGACAACTCAACAGCCAACCTTCTATTCCAGCTTGTACCGCCCTCTTGGCCATTTACTTTCCCGCTTCAGCCTTGATCTCTTTTCTCCGCTTCATTCACTTACATCACGGCGACAACATGAGCCAAAACCAGCAACCTCCGGGAGACATTCCACCCAAGGGCAGCGAGGCATCTAGCACATCCAAGGGCAAAGAAAAGGACACAAGCGCCGAAGACACCGGTTCCATCGTCGACCGTCTTCAGGCTTCCGGCAGACTGGCTCTCAATGCCTTCGGCACTGGGCTAGATTTGACTGGCCAGCAACCGGCGGGAAAAGGCAGCTCGGGTGGCAGCAGCATCGAAAGGGTTTCATCAGGTGCAGGAGAAGCATCGTCACACAGATTACGTTCGGCGGCCCCAGGCGAGACGTTGCGATCACAGGCGCACTTAGCTTCGGGGGCATCGGCGCAGGCGTTTGATGACTTTGTTGGTGCTGACTCGGTTTTGGATACCGAAGACCTTGGGCGACATCATTACCATCCACCCCAAAGCCAACAGACTCAGCCAAAAGGCCAGGCGGTGGCCGAGCAAGAGAGACTAGACGGTGCCGCTGTTGTTAATCTACTCGACGACCCATCTGGTGAGCTGGATGCAGTTCTTCTGGGCGCTGAGGATCCCGATGCCGAGGATGACGGGTTGACACAAGAAGCGGCAGCCAAGCTTCGAGAAGCTCTCTTCCCCGCAAATTCTGCATCTTCCGGTTCCCGTTGGGACGACTTACTCAATTTCAACCCCGAATTCTTAACACAGCCGGGAGCCGAGGCTGAGGTCGAGATGCGGCTCCACTTGGGAACGACAGACACTGCGGAAGCAAGAAGCAACTGGCTTCAGTTGTGGGGTAACGTGCTTACGGGCTACACTGACCACGTCTGGGGCGACTTGGAGCCGTTGGCGGCCGAGGCTCGCAGAGAGGTTGAGGAGTTGAAGGCTCGCGATCCTGAAGTCCCAGGTCCGCCTCCAGAGACAAAGGCGCTTGATCGACTGCGGCAGATCCTTTCTCATGTGCGAGGATTCTGAAGAATTAGGGTTGAGATTAGGCTTTCTCTGCATACCGCGCCTACTTACATACATGCCTGTAAGTATGTCAAAACCAGATCCTAGTGCCAGGCTCCGGACCACTCTCTCCTTGCACCTGGACGCATTAGACTGGACAATAGCTTTGTGCTCTCTTCATTATCCTTGTGCCGAGTCGCTCACCATTCGACGGCCGATTTCCTAGCTCCCCGGTGGAGTCGTTGCTGGTCAGAAATAGAACAGGGTTGCTCAGCAACTGTCAACCACCAATGACATCATCCCACGCTTTCTCCAACCCTGGCTCCCAAGCCCGAGCAGTGTGTTGCTGGAGGGAATAAAGGTGGTCTGCTGTGTCCGTGGGCCTGCATAACCATGCCCTTCCATGACAGGATGGGACAAGCATCCGGAGACGTCCCCACCGACATTGTCCTAGATCTCCTACCGGGAGCCCGGTAGCTCGCTCGCTAGAGAAGACGAAGCAAAGAAAAAAAAAAGAAGAGACGATCCTGACTGGGCATTCTTCTGCCAACCAACCCATCTCTCGCATGCCTGAACGACCTGCAGCACATCGGAGAAACTCTCAGCCCATCCTGCCCAGCGCCGCCTACCTGTTTGTCGTTCGCCAGCGAGCCAATCCGCAGAAGCCTCATCCTCAACACCGACTGCCACCATGCTGTGCCTGAGCCGTAGCTGGCTGTGGTTCGGCCTCGTTGCAGGCTCGACTTCTGCCCAGCTCATTGTTGCCGCGCCAGCAGCTGCGACATACATCCCGGCGGCGTCCCAGATCTTCAGGCGGGACGATTCCTGTCCTGCCAACACGTTCCAGTGCTCCGAGGAGCTTGGCGAGCAATTCAGCGACATTTGCTGCCAAAACGGCCAGACATGCGCCCTTGACGCCGACGACCAACCGGCCTGCTGTCCCTCCGGGTAAGTGTAGTTTGCGATTTCGTCGCTGATGAGAAGAGAGTGCATGGCTAATATCTGTCTAGCGCTGTATGTACCGGCACAGCTCCAGCCACGGCTCCCACCGGCGACGCAACCGCCTCCGTGTCCTACGTCCCGAACTCATACTTTGCCTTCCCGTATGCTGCGACGACGTTCTCCAACGAGGGAGCTTGCACCTCGGCCGTCGACGCCTGCTCCGAGAACTATGACCAGTGTGTCGACTATCTTGGGGATGGCGGTCAGTATGGCGTGACCATTGTTGTCCCCGGTGGCGGAGGCACCACGGTTGAAGGCGGAGGCCAGGCGCTCGGTACATCAGCAACTGGGGTGTGCTCAAGCTTAAGCTCGCGTGCTTGCGGTGACCTGGAGAAATCTGATTGCGGCGATTACGGAAATGCTGCTTCTACCAAGAAGCTCGATATCTGGCTTGCAAGCATTGGCGCCGCCATCGCTGTAGTCAAGTTCTTTGCTTAATCGGTCGGCATGCGTCCCCTTCTGCCGGCGTATGGACGCTGCCACAGCCCATTGCATGGGTCTGAACAGCATCACTTGAATGCACCTAGGCAGTAGGCACTCCCTCAAACTTGGCCGCATCACCTAGCCCGACATGTGTTTGGGATGAGGGCGGTTTATGAACATCGTCCTCACTTCTCACCGAAGTTCTAATGAATGCCGACATATCGATCTTGGGCTCCGTATGGTCGGGGCATACCGATGTGGTAGAGTGCGTCCACCGTTGTTGCTGTTGTTGTTGTTGTTCCAACACCTGGCATATTGAGCAACAAGATGAGAGGGGAATTCACCTCGTTATGACGTATATCATGAATGCTCCTGATGTATCCAGTCCGGAGTTATGGGCGTGATATTTAATCCATTATATAGGATCACATATGATGAGCCCTTTGCGGTATGATTGCTTGGACTGGGCTTTGGGCTGTTTGTATATAGGTACCCCAGATGAGCACCACGTGCATATTGAAAATATGACTTGTTTTGGGCTAGGATACAAATGGATATAACCCACGAAGCGCCTAGTTTGACCCCATATATCCTTCGCTACGAGCCTAAACTTGATGATTTTGAGAAATGTAATTGATGGGGCATGTGCTGCTCGTCAGAGACACTATGTGGCCGAGAACACATGGCTTAGTCTAACTCTCATCAGACTGAAACAACCCCGTATGGTGGTTCCAAATATGCCGTTCCTTCGAATTGACTGTTGAACGTTTACGCCTCTAACAGGAATATTTCTCCCAACACACGCTTGATCGAGCCTTGATCATTTGTTCCATTCTGGCATCGCTCATCCCCAGATGTTTCGTCAAACTCGTGCCCAAGAAACAGCCGTGCAGCTGTTTCTGCCTTCTCCAGCTGGTGCTCTTCTGCCCGAGTCAGTCGCGCACAAATCGCCCCCAAGTCCTCGTTCCGAGCCAGGAGTTGTGCAATGCTTTCCGCGCGGTCAACAACTGCAGTCGGTACTCCATTCAGTGCAGCACATCTGCCTCCAAAGCTTGACGTGCTGTGGCCATAGGCAAGGCTGAATAGATATGTCACTTGGTCCTCTATCTGTGGTGCGTCCCAGTCCACTCTTACATCCATATGTGCCAGGTAGAGCCCACGGTGATGGGATAGGTATTCACCTTCGAAAATCTCATGAAAATGCGTTGCAGCCAGTAGACGTGGGCCTCCCGTCCCCAAAGACAGGAAATGATCCAGTAATGATGCTAGCAAGCCAGAGCCATCATCACCTTTGGTTCCTTTGCCGAACTCGTCCACCAGGACGAGGCTCCGCGACGTCGATGTCCTCATAGAAAGCGCTGCTTGTTTCATATCTCTGGCAAACGCACTCTCGCCGCCAGACATACTCTCTCTGGGTGAGATGCATGTCAAAATATTGTCTGTCAGACCAATTGTGGCCTGTGTAGCGGGAACGAAACTCCCAATATGGGCAAGGTAGACGATGATAGCTGTCTGTTTGAGATATACACTCTTGCCTGAGTGATTTGGTCCGGTCAAAACCAAGGCCCGAGGTAAATCATCCTCTGCTTGTTCCATACTAGCCTGCCCTGACCCAAGACTGCAATCATTCGGAACGAAAGCTGGAACGACGAGTTCTTGCAAGGGGTGACGACCGCCTTTGATATCGATAATGCTGGCTTCAACAACACGTGGCGCTCGCCAGTTGTACTTCTCGGCACCCAAGGCGAGCGCTAGAATTGCATCAAATTCACCGCACATATCCGAGGCAGAAGCTAAGAGGTCTTCGTGCTCGAGGATGCTGCTCACAAGACTGTGGATAATTTCCACTTCTCTGTCTGTATGATATCAGTTAGTATTCTAAAGAGGATGATGGTGATTGCATACCTCCTATTTTCGAGTACATATCCCCATACTCTCCATCTAGCTCTTTCATCTCATTATTCTTGTAGCACACACCTTCATCGACCATGAACATCTTGTCCCAGGCCCCACTAGCAAGGCCTTCACCTTCATACTTGCCTTTCCCTGTGGCAGGATTGGGTTCAACCACCGTGAGGAAGCCAATCTGGGGCAGGAAGATGCAGGACCGGATGTATTGACGAGCCCACTCCGGCACGTTGGGGCGTACTTGGTTAACGAGTTGGGTCAGGAAAGTGTTCATTCCGTCATACGTTCTTTTGAGCTCGTCGAGTTGAGTGTCTACTCCGGGCTTGACAGACGAGCGATGACGCGTCTTCGATTGTTCAAAGTCGATTGTCCTGTTGATCATATCACCAACCGTTACTAGGTTAGCTGGAATTAGGCTCTCGATGAGCTAGAGGAAAATGTCGTCAATCCTCAACCTCAACCTTGGACCCAATCTCGTGGCACTCACCTTTCTAATGATCACTGCCTCGGTGCCACCGTTGAGGGAGCCAAGGATCTCTCGTAACGCCAAAGTATGGGTCGTGAATTGTTGGATCGTGGCCCACACTCCCCTATCGAACGATTGCTTTGCAGATGGAAACTCGACCCCTTTTCTCATCTGAGTAAAGGTTGTGCGTATGTTTCGGATCTTGCGCAGGGTAGACGTGATTTGTGGTATCCTATCAGCGTTGTCTGGTTGAAGTAAGACCGAAATCGTCTTCTGTCTCTCTTGGATTATACTGAGATCTAGGACTGGACGTAGGAACAGCTGCCGCAGATGTGATCGACCCTGAGGAGTGCATGCCAAGTGATGGAATAGCCCATAAATAGATAGGCTCTCTTTCGAATTGCTTTTGTTGGAATCTGATCCCCAAGCCTGGCTGTTGGGATGGAGCTCCGTTTGAACAATTTGAAGAGATAGAAGAGCATCAGCGTTCAAAAACATGCAGAAAGAAAGAGAAAACATGCAGACATCAACAACTCGAAACAAAACTCCTGCAACCTGCCCATCGGGTAGAAAGCCAGCGGATCTACGGCGATGAAGATCACCTAAGACGGCACCAGCGCAGCCAACCTGAAAAGCGTCAATTATACTACATAGTTTTATGGCATAAATGTTACTAACCGAAGCATTGCTATTGAGGTTGATATATCCTCCACAGCGCAGCGATCTGAATGCATTCGATTCCGGCCGTGCGAGTCCCGCGATAGGACTGGAACTACCTCCCAGAGAATTCTCTTCCATGCCAGAAGAAAAGATAATGCCAGTTGGCGACAGAGACTCGGATTGCAGGCTGACGAGTCTTTCTTGAGCGGATTCGGAAGAAAATTCGGAGGACTGGAGTCCTCTGAAGATGATCCCCCCGGAGGCGTCTGGGAGTAATCTAGTCAGCACATTGAGTGTCTCAGTATAGGAATGCGTTTTTAAATGGTTCACCTTTTGGGGTTGTCGTCGTCTCGAGGTATTTCTTGAATTTTTCAGGGGCCCTTGCGGAGACGAGAAGGGTAGTTGGTTCAACATGGAGTAGGAATTGTTCGGCAACGTCCAGGTTGGCCATAGGAATGTCTTCTGACAGACGAAGGACTCCATCAGTAGTAGCGAAATAAGCACACCCCATTGTCGAATTATCCTTCATATCAATTGCCATGACAATTTCATGCTGTATTGGCTCACTGCTGCCGCGAACCTGAGTATTGTCATAGCTGGGAAGACGTTGCTCGGAGGGGATCACGGAAGTGAACGCTCGGGCAAAGAGGTCATCGTCCTGACGAGTTGAAGCAACTGACCTGGCTGACGATGTCGACATACGTCCGTTGGTGGTTCGTGGCTTTGCCCGAGGTTGTCGCCGTATTGGCGTAGTTCTCGCTGGCGAAGCAACACTGGCACCCCGAACAGAAGACGTTCCCCTCCTTGGTTTCCCTCCTCGAGCTCGATGGCTCGAGCCAGAAGAAGCTGGAGCCCGGGATCGAGGCATGAAGCCGGGGGGGGGTCGAATTTTTGACAATGAATGAGTAGCTTGATTGACGAAGGAGCGAGGATTTCGGCCCATTTGTAGAGCCAAAGGAGGAAACCTACCTAGATCTAAGTGACAGAAAAGAAGAAGGCACCTTCCTTCCTCAGCAGCGACCGTTCCTCTTAGGTGGGCAAGAGTGTCGGACGTGGTAGCTACAGGAGGAAAGAGAGGCAGAAGGTCCACGGAAAGTAGCATGGAGGACCCAAATAATGGAAGGAATGGTTTAGCTACGCCTCGCCCAAGTCTTCAACACCAGGCAAGTGGAGGTTGGTGATAGGCACCTTAATGGGCTGAATCTCGTGCTAGCATCTTTTACGTTGTCGACTTATGGATCGTTACAGATGCATATTCGTCAAAGGTCCTGTCCACGTAGCCAAGCATCCGGATTTCTAGTCTAGGTTCGTCTCATCAGCCCCCACAGGACTCCGAGGAGCGATGTAAAGGCTCAACACGGAGCATTACAAAAGCTCTGAACATTGACGTCGCTCGCAACTCCAACGCCTGATACGATGCAACGCAAATGTCCGGATTTTGTGATCTTGATCCCAAACTCTCGTCTTTATTTCTCCTCAGCCTTGACCCAGCTCGCAAACTCACGTCTCTGCTTGCGAATATCCACGAATCCGGGGCGAGTCTCGAGGATACTGAACGGGTTCCCGCGGTAGTCCTTCTCCACCTCGCCGCTGCCTGTTCTGAAACCAGCCTCTCCCTCACGCTCAATCTTGCCGGCCCATTCGTGCCACTTGATCGGTCGGAGCTTCGGGGATCCCAGTACGAGTCCCAGAACGACCACCAAGGTCGCCACCAGAGCTTCGATAGAGATGTCGATGGGGAGGGAGCTCGTCGCTAGCTGTTGCGGCAGACCGTGCTGCGCTGTTGTTGAAGAGATGGCCGAGTGCTCTTGCGCCGAGTAGCATCTAGAAAAGAATTGTCAACTTGTTGTTGGTGCGATGAGAAACAGAGTGCTTACGCGTGCGCAAGCAGCACAAGGCCCGACACAGTTACTATACTAGAGATCCAGGTCATTTTGGTGCTTGGCTGTGCGGCTTGATTGACGATAGGATCGAACGTCGTGGGGACAAGTCGCAGTTCTCCAGTGCAACGATGGAAGATGACATGGGTGGCATGACTAAGCGAGGATGGCCTCCTCCCCGCCAACGCAACCTCGTTCAGTTTCAACCGCTCAACGTAACTACGATGATTTCATGCCTACTTATTTTGTAATGCTTGTTCTCATAAGACTACTTGAGTACAGGCTGACGGAGCCTCCAATTTTCTAATTTTCTAGAATACACGCATTAGGAAATCCGGTCTAAATGGAAAAACCCGCTCAACCCCAATGTATGATGCCCAACTCCACCAAGTCCCAAAGACAGTTGCCAATCCGAAAGCTCTCACGATCGACTCCTATTCACCTAGTGCCCTGTTTGTTCAAATGAGGCCCTGCTCCGTCTGAGTGATCCAATACTCAAATTCACCAGGCTCGTCCATCTCCTCGACCTTCCAGTCCTCTTGTTTGCCTTTCAGGTAAGCGTCTTGCGCTGTGGGATCTTCATAGCTCGCCAGCATTGGTGCCAGCTCTTGTCCGGCACCCATATGAGGAATCCAGCCGTCTGAACCGAATGAAGTCTCTCCGGAGATTCCATCACACATCGCATAGTTGACATCTCCAAACATGGATGGGATGGCCGCATTGTCATATACGGGCTCAGGGGGAGTGTAGTAGCTGTTTACAAAACCATCCACCCCGTGCAAGGAGTAATCGAGGGCTGGAGAAGGGGTTCGGCTGGCCATTCCCTGGCCGATACCCAAGCCGTGGTACTGGCGCATGCTCATGTCGTAGGGGCTTGGCTCCGGCTGCCCATATGGGAGCACATGGGTTCGTCCAGGCGTCGGATACGCATACATGCCGTGGTACGCTGCCATGGGAGGCTCATCCATCGCGCCGCCAACAGTTTCGTATGTCATGGATGGAGTCTCGCTCCGACGCGACACCTGTCGAAATCTCGACTTTCGCGCTCCTCCCGACAGACCACGTCCACCGTTCCAGTCCGAGTCGTCGTTATCAGAGACCCCATTATAATCGTCCCCATCTTCGTCACGTCTAGCCTTTCTCGGCTTCGACGGGGTAAACTTGTATCCAGGGTGCGCGTGCTGATGGTTCATTCGCTCAATCTTAGCCCACTCGTCAAACATCTGCTTTACAAGAGGTGGTTCCAAGGGCCATCCAGCACCGCAGACCTTCGAAACGTGCTGGTGGTTGTTCTGAGCGCACTGCGTTTTGGCTACTTCCTGATATGCCTTTCGGTACAGCATAAACGCATTCATCGGGCGCTTGATCTGACCAGCCTTTTTGTTGCGCGATGTCTCGGAAAGGCGCTCCTCGGCAGACCGGGCCACAAAGGTTGCAATATCGGCAACTGGAACATCGGGAAGATCTTTGGCGATTTCGGATAGGGGCTTCGTGAGAATACTGGAGGTACTCTTGGCCTTCTCGGCTCTGGCCCGCTTCTGAACGCGGCCACTCTTCACCCCCGGGGACTTGCCCATAATAAGCTTCTTGGAGACGCTCAATCCGCTTCGGGTCGTGATCGAATCGCTAGTTGGGCATGGTGTTGGAGGGGAAGCCTCTGGTGTGTATGGAGCATTTGCCTGTTGTGTGGGTTAGAGGCTGTCTTGTCGACTGCTTACAACAACTCACATGATAACCAATCTCGTCAGGCAAAGGTCCATAAGGATGGCTGGTGATGCCAGGCATGCCCGCATACCCTGTCTGCGATATCGTTCAGCGTCAGTTCCGATGGCTTCCAACAACGCGAAGTCACTTACAAACGAAACATCACTCCGCTGGGAGTAGACTGTAGACGGCTCATAGGAGGGAATATCATCCTCGCGCACAGGAGTTGAGTATCGAGACGGGTACGAGTATCCAACGAAGCCTTCTTCTGGGCTCATTGTGCCTCGCGGGTGCGAAGTGCTTCCCGATGCGTTCATGACGGTAGTTGACTGTTGGAAGAAACCGTCTGAAGATGGCGGCGGCGACGGCGGCGGTAGCGGCTGTCGCATGTCGCAAAGGGAAGTGCTCACTTTGCGACGTTGATCTCGAATCAAGGAGTGTGCGCAGAGTTGCTAAATCGACGTTGAGGGATCGATGATGATCAAGATGAAGGAAATGTATCAAGGGGTGGAGGAGGACAGGGACAGGATGGCTTATGGAAAGGCACGGCAGATGGAGATTGTTTCTTGTCTTTTGACAGTAGCTAGGTTGGTCTTATGGGACCCGTACGAGCACTCCCAATAAAGGTAGTCTTTGTCAGGTTTCTTTGAGGCTCCCGCATGGGGTTTTGTATGTGCATCCATCTGGGGACATCCCGGGTACCCTAAACTTGTCTGCAGAGCCATGACCACGTCCACAAATAGACAAGCAACGTCCTGCCGCATCCGGGGTGAAAGAGACTGCAGCAGACGACATCTCCCTGGGAAACAGACCGCTATGCGGACAGTTGCCAAAGAGGTTGACCTTATCCAAGCTGCAGCTCAGGTGTCGTTGGCCGGCTCCTCCTCCACACTCCCACCGCAAGGACCACGTCAAAAAGCAAGCTTGTAAACGGAGAGCCGTGAGTTGGAGCAATGGGCCGCCGCCTGGCGCCCAGCCGCACTCCATTCAATAGCAATGGAATACCAGACTTTCGATTGTCTTGCCCTACGCCGCCTTATTGGGCATGGCGCTAGTTCAGCCATGGCGCATTCCTTTGATATCTCATCCCAACTTTCCCCTCTCCACCACCGTCCCAATCATCTCCCTTCTTAGTCTGGACGTTACACAGTTCAGTGGGTCGGCCTGTGTATGCAAATGCTGATGTTGTTGATGATTAAAGCGTTTATCTGCCCCGGTACTTTGACAAATGCTGTTTGTTGCGTATCCGTTTCGCATTTTCGTCATCTGCCCGTGTCTGCCGAATCGGAAGCATCTTGCAGTCTGTTTGTCAAGACACTGGACAACCAGGGACCGCCCGGCCACTCGCAGTGTTGCTGCTGAGTCCGTTTGGTGTGGCAACCAACCAACCGACCAACCAACACTCCCAGCCTGATCCAACCTTGCTCCAGCCTGGTCTGTTGGTCCTGTCTTGGCAGACCTTCTCTGCCGTAATGGACTCTTCTGTCCTGATTCTAAAATATGCATCCGCCACGCAGTGCCTCAAAGCTCGGGCCATTTGTTCTTGTCCACCCCATTCTGGTACCTGGTATCGCCGATGGGCACATCACCTTCCGTGTATTGTTGCAGTGCTGCCAGCCACACACTTTATTTTGTTGGTTCCTCACTTGCACACCTTAAACTTGGGACGATTGCCGAAAGTGAGGGGAACTGTTGTGGTGTTATGCGCCGGCATGATTGAGATCTTGTGATAAGTGTGCTTTCTCAACATGTTACTCTGACAAAGTTAACCGCCTTTCCCTCTTTAAATGATATTAAGGTCAGGTGTCAGCTGCTATTCGTGGTAATGTAGAGGTTGTCCAAGGATGTGTTTCCAGATTGTTTCCCCCAAGGGTACCGGAGAGCCTCTTGAACGTAGCCGAGTGGCGTTCTTGATGGCCTAAGCCCTACCAGACCCCTGCATCGGAGTTTTCATCGAGTGTCCAGCGGTCTGTGTGGCTCCGACGATTTGGTCGGCGGAGTCAGTACCTGGTGCTGGGGAGATGGCGATAGCGCCACCGGAGGTAATATTGGTGTCGTAGTGCTGATCTTGGTCGAGCTGACCGAATCTGCTAGGCGTGGTGGTGAATGCTTCGTTGGTGAGTACCCGGCTTTTGATGGTAGAGTGCCGTTCTGTTCATGAGCCGCACGATAAATATCACGGCTAATTTGAGGCGTACTCAGTGCCGACTCAATCGTCTTGTCGCCCTGAAGGTTGTAGATACCATTGGATGAGCTTGGCGTCTTAACAGACGTCATCGGAGTTGACGTGATCGTATTGCCTGGTGGACTGTCCGCTTGAGAGTGTCGTTCCGTGTAGCCAGCATCCAGCTTGACAGGCGCTGGGATCACCGGGGTCATTTGGGGCGTACCACCAGGCACTCCCTTGCTTGGCGAGCGGGCATCCAACGAAGAATTGGAAGAAGTAGCGCCATTCACGCTAGGACCATGGGAGGGGTTGGAGCTGGAAGTCACAAGTGGCAAGCCATGTTCGGCACCACCGTTCGATGTGTAATTCTTGCTTCTATCCTCTGTGCTGGCAGCCGTTAGTGGCTTGCCCCCAGTTGAAGGTGGTATGTCGTGAGCCAAAGGGCGAGATAGACGAGGCTGTCCACCTGAACTTGCTGGACGGTTGAGTTTCAGTTTGATAATTGGTCTGGGACGCTTGGCTTCTTGCTCGCGATGCGTGCAGGAAGCGCAAATGAATTGGAACTCTGGCCGATCGGCCTCTTCTTCGCGAATTCCTAGACACTTGCTGTGTTGCCAAACGTTGCATCTTTCACACGCCACGCTGTGTGTGCCGTCGTCGACTTGACCGTACAGGCCACATACACAGTCGAAAACCCAATCTTCTTCTTCGTCATCCAGGTCCTTGAGGGCTTGCTTGTTCTTCTCAATCTCGACCTGGAGTCTGCGCTCCGAAACTCGCCCGCTTCCGCTTGACAAGTTCTTGCTGTCTTCGGAGAGCTGCGCAAGCTCTTCCTCGTGTTGAAGTCGTCTGGCCTCGCGCTCTCGTAGTCGTTGTTCTCGGGAGACCATTCTATTATCTCGTTCCTTTTCCAGTTTGTAATGTGCTTGCTCTTCACGCCGCTTTGCCGCGTCTGCTTCCCTGCGCTGCCGTTCGTCTTCTCGTGCCTTCTCGTCTTGTTTCTGTTGTTCCATCTTTCCGGCGATCCGGCTCGATCGCTTTGCATTTGCCATCTTCGCGAGATTGGTTAATTCGCGCTCTCGTTGCACTTCCCTCCGCCTGCGTGCTTGGTCCTGTTTTTCCAAAATAGGGATAAGATGTTCTTTTAGTTGATCCCGTAGGACCTTTTCGTTCTCATCGCGAGTTTTTTGAAAGCTGGCCAATATAGATTGCACATCGTCAAGCGTAACAGCAAGGCATTCCCATGTCATTCCCCCGAAACCGTCGTCTTCGTGCTTCTCGTTGTCCTTCGCTTCATTTTCTGTGTCGGCATTGTCGTCTTCGGTACTCAGGGTCGTGCGTCGTCGCTTGCTTGAGCGACGCCCGCCACGCCAGGTCTTTGACTTTTTCGGTTTGGGTGCTGGGATAGACGGTGGTGGTTCCGTAAGTCGGTATACTCGGTTGTCGTCGAGCACAAAATACGCGCGGTCATCAGAATCCCAGCCATATGGCTCGATACGCTAGCAAATGTTAGCAAATAGCGATCGTTTGGCGCTGTGTTCGGTCATGCTTGCCCAGCTGGTCTGTTCCGTGTCTTTCTGTTCTTCCATCTTATCTCGAATGCGCTCGGGGTGAATCATGATCCACTGGGTCAATTGTTGTAAAACCCGAATCTGCCAAGTACGTCACGTTTAGCTTGCCGGCTTACGATAGATATCGGGCAAGTATACCTTTGTGAATATGTCAAAGTCGTTGAACTTGACAGGTGATTCGTCGTCGCCGAACGGATTGTAGCTGGGGGACTTGGTAGTGAACTGCTTGCGGGCTTGGTCGTCAAAGATTTCGTGGCTTTGCATCATCGTCAGCAGGGTGCCGTGTCGAATCAATTCGGGAGAAACGCACGTTAAACCGCGATGCGACGAAACAAGTTTGAGAAGCGCAAGGGCGATGTCTGCTAACACAGGAGAATTCGGCTTTAGACATTCCGTCTCGATTTCCTGCAGAGAAAAGAAGCAGGTAAGCGCATGTCCATGTCCATGAGCGTCCGTGTCAAAAGTCGATGAATGGTCGGTCGTACCTCTATGTCGAGAGACTCGGGGATCTTGGCAGCCTTGCCAAAGATGTAGATCCACTGGCATAAGTTCGCAAACTGCCACATGTTTCGAATGCGCTGTAGCAAAGAAGGCTCCGTCTCGCCATCGTCGCCATCGACGGCCTGGATCGAGCGCTTGCGCGACGGCATGTTGGCTCAGTAGTGGTGTCGATGGTGTCGATGGGTGAGCGAGGTCTGTCGCGTCACGCAGCTCGTTAAAAGCGTGTCAGGGCGTTTCAAGAGTTCGATGTCGCGAAGAGGCTGCCGCGTGGCGCAGTCAGCCACAAGCACATGCCGCAGAACGCCAGTCATCCAATAGCGCGGGTACAGCTGACGAGCTGCACCTCCCAGGAGATGCAAAACTGTCGCACTGTAGCGGGACCCTGTTCTATAATAAGCAATGTAGCATTTAGCTAGGACCCGGCTTCCCCATGGCATGCAATAAACAGTGCCTAAGCTTACCCGCACTGTTACATCCCGGTGTCCTATCTTTCCAGGACTCCTGGATTGGGATGTCGTCGGCTGGCTCCCTCTTCAACACCCATGAATACACGATAATTTTCACATCTTTTCGAGTCCGAGCGGCATTTACGATGCTTGATCTTGGCGAAACCACCCAGAAAACCCGTTTTTCTTGACATTGGGCCGCGCTGGCGGTCGGTAGTCGTCCTTTCTCTTCTCTTACATTCCTACTGAACTAGGTCCATGTCTTCACACTCTTGGGATCAAGACGGCCGCCCTGTGCGACGCCAGTCGATCCCGTTGCAGAATCTTGATGGATCACATCTTGATAATCACCAGACTCAGGCTGGGCTTTCACGCCAGCAGCCCGGCCAATATGCTCCTCCAAACGACGCCCAGATGGCAGCCAACCTGCCTGGTATCTCGACCTATTGGGATCAACCCTACGATCGATTTGACGATGATGTGAGCCCAGCGTCACCGATAGATCCGACGGCTCTGCAGGCTGCATTGCCCCCCGGGATGGATCATCATGTACCAGCTGCGCCGATGATGCCTTCCACCCCAGTTCGCTCCTACGATCCTCCAGCTCCCTATGTCGAAGATGCGCCGGGCGGCGAGTATGCAGAGTCCGATCGAGTACCCCTTACAGCCGGCGCCGAGCCAATCTCTGGCTCCTTGTCTGCCAATAACTTCGACGAACGGCCGCGAGACAGCTTCCAGACAGTTTCAAGCATGGAGAACAGCCCAGCCCGTGGTCGAGATACCAGGAGTCTTGGGCAAGACCTGAGCGCTAGCTTCGCATCTCCTCGACATCGTAGCTATGGCGCCTCTCTGAACCCCAACGAATATCGGCGATCGAGGTCACCTTCTGCTTCTGGGGCCCTGTCACGCGCTGGGTCTATTGTTCGTGCAATGTCACAGCGTGTAGTCAACATCAGTGGAGAAAGTGAACTCATTGACCATCGTGCCTCGAGACACCGATCACGATCCCCTCAGGGGCTTGAACGAGATACTCATCGCGATACTGCGAATTCGATGCTAGTTGATACGTCATATCAACCACAACTCGTTCGCTCTTCCAGCGAAAAGATTGGACCGCCTCGCTTTAACGTGTCCGAGGACACCGCAGCAGACGTACCTAGACCACCACTTCCAAATCCTCTAAAAGGAAAGTCATTAGGAATTTTCTCTCCAGATAATCCTTTAAGGGTTCGGCTCTGCAATCTCTTGGTCAACCCATATACAGAGCCGTTCCTACTTCTTTTGATCGTTTTACAGGCCATTCTTCTGGCAGTCGAGGCTGCTCCAGATGTGTTCGCTGACGGCAATGGACGCCCAGAACGATGGGGCCATCATGGGATCGACTGGGCTATGCTTGCGCTCTTCATCATCTTCACCCTGGAACTTGTTGCGCGCATAATCGTATCTGGCTTTGTCCTCAATGCGGCAGAGTATAGCACGATCGATCGCAAGCGCGGAGTTCGGGCTGCGATCGCAGACCAATATCGCGCTGTTTTTCAGCCTGAACGCCAGAAATCTGTTAAGAAAACATCACAATACCAATTCGCACCGTCAGCCATTTCGCGTTCATTCACAACTTTCATGCAGGGGCAGCAAGCTCTGCCCCGGACTTTTGAGGAGCAGCAAAGGTTCCAACTCGCTCGCCGGGCATTTCTTCGTCATTCCTTTAACCGCATCGACTTTGTTGCTGTTGTCTCGTACTGGGTCACTTTCTTTCTGAGTATAACTGGGCTTGAGACTAAGCACAATCTTTATGCTTTCAGAATGCTCAGCTGTCTACGGATTTTAAGGCTATTAGCCTTGACGAATGGTACCGCCGTAAGTAACTCATCGACCTTGACTATTGCCGAATGAAACTCACAGTTTTCTAGATCATCCTCAGAAGTCTGAAGAAAGCCACGCCTCTACTCGTGCGTGTTGCATTCTTGCTCACCTTCTTCTGGCTACTCTTTGCTATTATTGGAGTGCAGAGCTTCAAAGCCAGTTTGAGCCGCCAATGCGTTTGGCTTGACCCCCTTGACCCAACGAACCTTGATGCTTCATATACCAATGAAGAGGCATTCTGTGGTGGTCATCTCGACAATAGGACGGGTGACACAATGCCATGGGTCAAATTTAACAATTCCGAATCATTAACAGATCTCATGAACGGAACAACGGAAGGAAAGGGATTTCTGTGCCCCCGAGGCTCAATCTGTCTTCAGCAGAGCAACCCTGCCAATGGCACCGTCAATTTTGACAACATATTCAACTCCCTCGAGCTTGTCTTTGTTATCATGAGTGCCAATACCTTCTCTGATCTCATGTACAACACCATGGGTTCAGACTATTTTCAAGCTGCACTCTTCTTTGGTGCGGGTATCATGATTATGATGCTCTGGCTAACAAACTTGCTCATTGCTGTTATTACGTCGTCCTTCCAGGTCATTCGAGAGGAGAGCAAAGCCAGTGCATTCACAGTTAACCGGGAACCCTCTCTGCAGCCTCGTCCTGATGAGAGACTGCGGCGGACATCTTCTCTGCAGCGCATCTACCATAAAACACGAGTGGTTTGGATTCTTATCATTACTTTTGGATTGTTATGCCAAGCCTGCCGCAGCGCGACGATGTCGAAAGATCGAGAGCGCTTCATCAACAACGCCGAAATCGTGGTCACAATATTGCTCGATATCGAGATGATCATTCGATTCGCAGCTGATTGGAATTACTTTCACAAGAGCTGGCGCAACCTTTTTGATCTGGGGCTTGCAGTCATCACCTCAGTCATTCTCATCCCCCCAATCCGCCACACGAGGGCATACGCGTGGCTGACGGTATTCCAAATCTTACGAGTCTATCGTATTGTTTTAGCGATCCCTGTCACTCGAGAGCTCATTCTGCTCGTGCTAGGTAACGCTGCTGGTATCGCCAATCTCATGTTCTTCGTGTTCCTGATGACATTCTTGGTGGCAATCTTCGCTGCACAGGTGTTTAGAGGCGAGATTCCCGTCTACGAAGACGGCGAGCTGAATCGCATTTCATTCTACACCATCTTCAATTCCTTCTTGGGGATGTACCAAGTCTTGACCAGTGAAAACTGGACAGAAATCCTTTACAACGTCACCTCCTACACCAGGCACAAGAATACTTCATGGATTGGCGCAATTCTACTCATCAGCTGGTTCATCGTCGCATTCTTCATTCTCGTCAATATGTTCATTGCTGTCATTCAGGAGAATTTTGATGTGTCTGAAGATGAGAAGCGGCTTCAACAAGTGAAGGCATTTCTCCAGAGGAGAGACCTGGGAACTTCATCAAGCAACTTGGCCCTCTCTACCATCTTTGGGTTTTCGAGGTCCCGCAGAAACAAGGATCCTCTTGATTATGGACCGGCAACAGTGGAAATGCTCCTCAAGGATGCTGTGGTCCGCGAGTTCCTAGATGATCATATGAATCCTAACCGTGAAGAGGACCGAGAGCCACACGCGCCGCAGCGGAGTACCACCACCTTGCTGGGCGGTGAGATCAGACCAGGACGTCTCTCTACCGCCTGGGGCAAGGTAAAGGGGCTATTCACGAGCAAAGAACCTAATCCTTTCTACTCCAACCTGCGGTTTGATGGTGCAAACGACACATCGGACCCTCGACAGATGGCCGAGCAGGCCATGTCTGCTACAATGACACGAAGAAGAGCTCAACGAGAGTATCTCGCCAAGTATCCCAAGTACAATAATTCCCTATACCTATTCACTCCCAACAACCGCCTACGCCGCCTCTGCCAGCGAGTTGTTGGCCCAGCCCGCGGCCCTGAGCGTATTGATGGTGTTGTGCCTGATACCTTCCTCTGGTACTCATTCACCATCTTCATCTACGCGGCAATTGTGGCAATGGTCGTCCTTGCATGCGTCACTACTCCACTTTATCAGAAGGAGTATCAAGAGCAACATCAATTCAGTATCAGAAACTGGTATATCTGGACAGATATGGCCTTTGCTGTGGTTTTTACAATCGAAGCTGGAATCAAAATAATCGCGGATGGGCTCTTGTGGACGCCCAACGCATATTTGCGTAGCTCCTGGGGCTTTATGGATGCAGTTGTGTTGATCACCCTGTGGATCAATGTTGTCACGCTCCTTATCAATGACGGTGCTATTTCTAGAGCAATTGGAGCCTTCAAAGCCCTGCGAGCACTACGCCTCCTGAACGTCAGCAACAGTGCCAGAAACACTTTTCACGATCTCATTATTGTTGGTTGGTGGAAAATCTTGGGTGTAAGTCCCCCCCCAAACTATCTCGTTGGCTCGTGGAAGAGTTGGAGACTGACAGTTGGATAGGCTGCTTTTGTATCGATGTCGTTGCTCATTCCTTTCGCCATATACGGACTCAACTTGTTCAATGGCTTGTTTGTGACCTGCAATGATGGCGGTGATGGAATTGAGACAATGGCTAATTGCTACGGCGAGTTTGAGAGCGAACCATTCAGCGAGGACTGGCCGATGCTCGCCCCACGGGTTGCCTCCAATCCCTTCTTTAACTTTGACGACTTTGGTTCCTCGCTGTTTATTCTGTTCCAGATCGTCAGCCAAGAGGGATGGACAGATGTATCATTTGCTGCCCAAGCCATTACTGGCCTCAACAACCAACCACAGGACTTGGCCTCGCAAGGCAATTCCCTCTTCTTTGTTGCATTCAACCTGCTGGCGACCGTCTTCGTGCTCACTTTGTTCATCTCTGTTTTCATGCGCAACTACACGGAGCAGACGGGTGTGGCTTACCTGACAGCTGAGCAACGGTCGTGGCTCGAATTGCGAAAGATTTTGCGGCAGATTTCTCCATCCAAGAGCTCATACGATGATTCGGAAACGAGCTGGAAGAAGTGGTGCCACAAGAGAGCTATCGAGAAGAAGGGCAAGTGGTATCAAACAATCACAATCGTCCTTGTCCTGCACTTGATCCTTTTGGTGTCAGAATTCGCCCAGGAACCCGAATGGTGGACGAGAGTTCGCGACTTCATCTTTTTTGGTTTCATCATGACATATACGGCGAACATCACGATCCGCATCATTGGCTTGGGTTGGGCCCGTTTCCGTCGAAGCTCATGGGATCTCTACTCCCTCTTCATTGTCTTTGGTGCATTTGTGTCCACGCTTGCACTCGTGATCTCGGATACCAGAAGCGAAGGTTACGTCCAGCTACATAAGGTGTTCCTGGTCGCAATCGTCTTGATGCTCATCCCTCGCAATGACGCTCTCGACCAACTTTTCAAAACGGCGGCGGCCAGTCTGACGGTGATCGGCAATTTGCTGGCAACCTGGCTTGTGTTCTTCCTTGTCTTCGCGATTGCAATGACCCAAGCCTTCAGCCTGACACGCTTTGGTGGGGAAGAAACTAATAACATCAATTTCCGAACAGTCCCCAAGGCATTGATCCTCCTTTTCAGGATGAGTCTTGGTGAGGGATGGAACCAGGTCATGGAAGACTACGCAAATATTGAGCCTCCGCTCTGCGTTGATGAGGAGAAGTTTTTCGACAGTGACTGCGGCAGCAAATCATGGGCGAGAATTCTCTTCATCGCCTGGAATATCGTCAGCATGTACATCTTTGTCAATCTTTTTGTGTCGCTCATCTATGAGAGCTTCAGTTACGTCTACCAACGCTCAAGTGGTATGGCGGTGGTCGACCGAGACGAGATCCGGCGATTCAAGGAAGCCTGGCGAAGTGTGGACCCAGCGGGCACCGGGTACATCACGAAGGCCGCTTTCCCTCGTCTACTGGGCGAGCTCTCGGGAGTCTTTCAGATGCGCATCTACGATCCAGAGGACAGTGTTCACTCTATCTTGGAGGACATTCGGAACGATGTCAAGCTGACGCACCACTCATCTATCGCAACGACGAGTGCGTTCAGTGGCATCGACCTAGACAAGCTCAACCAGAGGCTCGCTCGTATCGATGACGAAAAGGTTCGCCTTCAGCGGCGTCGGTACAAGATTTTCTACGAAGAGGTTCTGGTGTCTGCAGACCCAGACAGAGGCATTTCTTTTACCAGCGTGCTAATGATTCTCGCTCACTACAACATCATCAGCGACCATAAAAGCTTGAGGTAAGTCTCTGTCAGCCTCGGACTTCCAAGACATGGACTAATAGTATCTAGGCTAGAGGAGTTCTTGAGGCGCCGAGCGCGACTTCAGCGTGTAGACGATCAGGTCCGACGTGGCGTCGTTTTGGGTTTCTTTGACACTCTGTAAGTTGTGAAACCTGTATTTGTGGCGGGAGTATATATGACTTACACATGCCAAGATACTATTCGAGGCAGTTCAAGAAGCACATGCAGCGCAAGCACTCGTCGCGCATGACGGCGATCCCCCGGCTGGATATTCCCGAAATATTGGTTGAGAATGACTTGAGCGACGACGAGGGAGTCGGTGCAGCACCGCGATCTCCAGTCTCGCAGGCGTCGCGTCACTCGAGCGTTGACGTAGGAGAGCCGCGCAACTGGCTGGGGTCTGTGGATCTTTCGTTGCACGACACGTCATGGAGTCACCCTCTCAGCTTCCCCAGAGCAGCACCGCCATCGCCAACGGCCCAGCAAACCCAACCATCAGCGTTTAGTTTTGAAATTGAAGAGGATGATCCTCATGAGCAGCCGGCAGCAACATCGCGGCCAGCCGCAGCCGCAGCACCACCGACGGGCCGTGAGAGCAACAACCTGGACTCGATCAGTCCCGCACAGGTCCGGGGAATGCTGGATGAATCGGCCTGGGGCGCGAGCATCCGACGCAGCGCCACTACACGACGATCACAGAACCCTGGAACCTATGGGTATGGGGACCTCCACTAGGTAAGGGAGGATGACGAGGAGGATGAGGTTCAGGCTCAGCACGGCTAGACTAGGAGGAAAGTTTTACGTTGAATGAAACAGGCCATGATGCATAGTTGTATGTTGGGAAACTTGCATCAAAGGCATAATAATCGCAACAAGCACGGCGTTCCAGGTTTTGTAAAAAAGGGGTAGCTGAGTATGTAGTAAGCGGAACATGGCGAGAGTGGTGGTGATTACTTTGGGACGATCAAAATAGAGGCGCACATGTGGTTGGTGTAGAGAACAATGCAGATACAGATACAATATGTGCTAGTGTCGGTAACCAAGTGCAACTAGACTACAGTAGTCAATGAGTGTCTCTTCTGTGGCTGTCGACCTGACTCCTCGTGTGTCTGATCAACGGCCGCCTGCGACAGCAGACTACGAGGGCCTCTACCCCTGCCACGATCCACGATCCTGCGGCAACGGGGGCGACGCTCGTAATGTAATGTAGCAATAGCAATGGTGGACGTTGCGTGTGTTTCAGCTGCTGGAGCCCGGTGGTCGCAGAGCCCGGCGTGAAACAACCCGTGCGCCCACATTCCCTACCCCCTGTCGAGCCTGACGCAGAGGCAGTTTTCATGCTCTGTCTGGGTCCGGCTCCCTCTTTGTGTGTGTGCGTCGGTGGTTTCTTTATTAATAAAGACCAAGGCCGCTGCCACTTTTGAGATTTGTTTCCTGTCGTTGTTGCTGCTGCTGCTTCTGTCACGTCCTTCTTTGTATTCTCCTTTTATACAAGAAGAAACTCCACTCGTTTCTCTCACCCGCTTTGTGTGTATACCCAAATACACAAGAGACAAGACGGATTACACGACAGGCTGTGCCTCTCTGTTTCTGCCTTTTACTCGTCCGCTCCCTCTGACAGCTGACTTCTTCTCGACGACGACTGCTGGACAAGTTGCTCGTTTCTTTTGCCCCTGACGCGGAAATCCATCTTTTAATCAACAAGGACTCTCCCTATCCTTGGACGCCAAATAATCACCACACTCACTCTACACACGCAAAGGCCATCTTATACCACCACATCACACCACCACAAATTCTCAACTTCTCTCGCAAAACAATCATCATGTCTCACCACTCCCGCTTCGAGACCATGGCCTCACGCTTCTCTCCCTCGCGTCTGCGCAACTCTCTCCGCCGCAGCTCTTCTGCCTCCACCTCGACCCGCGACTCTTACTCGTCCACCAACACGACACTCTCCTCCTCAGCTGTTGTCATCAACAGCATCATCCTCCGCCAGCCCTCGCTGGTGAATATGGAGGCGGAGCGGAGGAGCTTTGGCAGCGAGCTGAGCCTCCTCGAGCCCAGGCCAATTGTCTACTGGGGCAGCGTCGAGGAGCGCATGGGATCTCGAAACTTTTGATTTGATGGGAATTGAGATTTTTGCAAGGAAACACATGATATCGATGAATTGGTCTTGGGTTTAATGCGGTGTTATGTTTTTTCTCGGGCTTGCCTTTGGATCTCTGGCAGGTCGGCTTGGAATAGCTACGAGTATGAGGCGTTTTGCGTTTGTGTGCACTCTAGGTGTGTATATCATTCTATTCTCGGCCGAGGTTTAGACGCCTTTGGTCGTGGCAGCTTCTTGATCATGATTGTGATGGAACTGTCGTTTTGATTCTCAATCAATCAACCATTGCCCTTTTCTTGGGGCTAAAAATAAAACATCATTATCATCATCACGTTTGACCCTTCCGTATTATCCCTTGAACGCATGAGGCAGTAAGTTGACTCCGTGGCTCCTTCCTCGACTGACACGGCCAGGATCCGAAACACAGACGCCCGCCCCGCCGTGACCCCTGGAATTTTGACGCATTGACCTAAAACACCCGCCAACTCGCCGACGATGCCACTTTTGATCGACACTTTAGGTCTGTCGAAAGAGCCATGACATATGAGAGAGGAGGGACCAGCATGTGCCCATCCATGCTTGGGGGCAACGACCCGCTGCAGCGATCCCGTCACGATTGTGATGCCCTCAATGTGAGACAATCCTGATCGTCCAGGTGATCAATCACCCGAGGTGGTAATTAAAGCGAACGAGGTTGCTCTCAAGCAGCAGAGAGGGCGCCCGGCACTGCACGCGAGGCACGCACGTCAAATCCTTTTGCGACATGATATGTTGGCCCCGGAGATTGTCCAACGTCGTTTCCCCGGGACGAGTGCAGCACATTGAGGCCACCATACTGCCACTCTCCGCTGCATCCGCATTACAACGCAAGCCTCCTGGCGTGGCTCCAGTGTCATCAAACATCGGCTCCGTTTCCGAGCTTGCATCAGGTTGACAGTCCCGGTGGAGGCACCGTGTGATTGCTTGATGATTGCGCGAGGGAAACGACTCCGTGATATAGACGGCTGGTCAGGTACCAGCCCGCAGTCGCACCCAGAGCCCCAACAACGGCTAGCAGCACGAGCACGGTGCTGCGCATCTGAAAGGCCTCCTCAGCCTCCATCTTCATGAGCTTCTTTTGCTTGCTGTGGTAGTGCCACCCGCCGTAGGCATCATGATCGGTGTGCCCGATGTGCTGGTAGGGCTGGGCAAACCACCGGGGAATCCATCGAGAGCTCCGGCCACCATTGTCGCTGTAGAGGTTGATGCGGCCCAGGCTATAACGGAGGTCGACCAGGAGCAGTGAGAAGAGGAAGACGGTTATGTTGATGGGCGTCATGACAAACTAATGCCCTCTGTTAGTAAAGCCATCGCCCAGAACCCCTCGTTCATCATCGTGAGATTTGCTACAAGAACTCAGAGAAAGAGACCGTTGCGATTCTCTGCACGATGACCTCAAACTGGAGACAGTAAAAACTGTTTCAACGGGGAGACCCACCGAATAGATGGCTGACGGCTGCTTGCCAGCATCGGCATTTTGAGGCGGTTGACCTATCTTGACCATGATGATGAATCGTTCAAGTGTATAGTGTTGGCGTTAATCTGAGAAGAGAGTGACGAAAGCCGGTTCGAGGGAGGAAACCTCGTCCTTTTGACGCGAGAGCAGAGGGGAAAAGGCTGGCGATGAACTGAGGCGGTTGTGGCTCGGGTTCGTCACTTACGTACCGTATTCCGCCCTGGTGAGGTCATCGCGTTGTTGGAGAAGCGCCCAAAGCCCACACCAAAGATTCCGACGCTCCCGATCGATCCCTGAACCTGGGGACCCGAAACCGAACCTCCAAGGAACTCGTAAGGAAGCCTTATGGAAGCCCAAAAGAAGGCTCAGAGCGACCTTTTTCTTTTCGGGTTCGCTTTCTGGTCAGGAGAAAAAGTCGCTCGCGATTGCGACAGCTTGCTCAGCCACGACAGCTCAACACTACACCACCCACACAAATTCATGCGACGCGCTTCGCAAAGCCACCATATTCATCTCACAAAGCCTCCTCAACGAGGCGCTCTCGACGTATGCAGCGCCGATCCTTCGTGTTCACATCTGACCATGCCCCCCCCCTCTCTCCCACAATTCTCAGTCGTCAAAGGTCATTGAAGCTCTAACGGGATATCTCATTACGACATGGGCAAATGGCACCTACATGTAGCCATCCTGCCATTTCCCCAAGTTCACTTCAGTCCTAATCTTTTAGCGTATACCCAACCTTGTGTGTCCTGCCTTTTATCCAAGCGCCGTTCCCCATGAATCTACACCAACGCCAACCATCCAGTGGATACTCTATCGTGCGTTGTGGATGTCGAGCACCAGGATGTCCTGGGCGCCGATCCGGGTCAACTCATCCATCACCAGGGCAATCTTCTTCGTCTCTACCATTGAGCTCACAGCAACCCAGCCATCCTCATCAAGAGTTGTGACGGTTGCTGCGCGCTTGCCGGGAGTGACCTTGGTGGCCTCGGGCAGCTTGTTTCGCTCGACGTTGTACTGGCAAAGCACGTAGCGCTGGGCGGTGATGACTCCTCGGATACGTGAAGTGATCAGCTCAATGAGTTCAGGGTTTGAGGGCGATTTTGACTTGATAAGCACAGCAGTAGAGTCAACAACCGTGTCAATGGCCTTGAGTCCAGCAGCCCTCATTGTCTCTCCGGATTCTAACGGAAACAATGTCAGCAAAGACCTGTCTGGTTCATGCAGTAACAAGAATGTAAGCACTCACCAACAAGATCAACAATACCCTCAGCAACACCGAGAGCGCAGGCAGCCTCGACACTACCGCTCAGCTCAACGATCTTGGTGCGCATCTTGCGCGGGGAGATACCGCCCTCCTTGTCATCGCCCTGCTCAAGCTTCAGGAAGTAGTCGGCCGCCAGGTTGACGAAGCTAGTGCCAATTGTCTTGCCAATGAGATCCTTGGGGGTCTTGTACTGGCCCTTCTCGGGCACTTGGACCTGCAGCTTGCAGCTTCCAAATCCAAGTTCCATGATCATGTCGGAGCCGGCGACCTTGTCATCGGAAGCAGAAAAGTCGACCGAGCTGCGTCGCAAGTGGTTGTAAGCACGGACGGCGGCATCGTGCTCCTGAACCTGGTCCCATCCAGTGATACCAATGTCAACTTGGCCCTCACCGACAAATGTGGGGATATCGGCGGCGGGCAGGAAAATGAGGGCAATTGGGAGGTTCTTGACGAGGGCGATGTCGAGGCGGTTCTCGCGGCGGAACTGGATATCGGCACCCTCGAGGAGATTGAGCGTGGCTGAATTGAGCCGACCCTCTTGACAGCAGTCAGCCGGTTGGGGTCCAAAGCACGAAAGGTTTGTATTGGGTAGAGATATCCTCACTCTTGGGTACGGCGAAAAGGAGGCGGCCTTCGAGACTGGAGGGGGTTCAACATCAGCGTCTGCAGGGCGAAAGAAATGTGCAACTCTCGGAGAACTTGCTCACGGCCCTGCAAGTGCAAGTGCAAGTGCAAGTGCAGGAGCAGTGACGGGGAGGACCAACCTGTTGACGAGATCCATGGCTGACAATTGAAGGTCACGATGTTGCTTCGTTTTGCTTCTGGCCAGAACGTGTCTTGTCGTAGCTGCAAGCCGTCGGTCGACTCACTCTTGGTGGGGGAATTTATTCTGCGGTGCTGTGACTGCAAAGGCCTCGATGACTCCGATTGCGGGGCTCTTCAACATGATGGCGGGGCATGAGGTGCCACTGGGCATGCATGCTCTGTGTGGCGCGAGCATCAAGCGCCGGAGCCTCCCAATTGGGGTTTCACTCCCGTGGCAGTAGTCTAGGTGGGCACGTCCCAGGTACCGCCCGCCAAACCACCTCACGGCCCATCGCCTACAGTACCGCCTAATCGATCGGAGAATGGCCGCCAATGGGAAGGCGAGCAAGTAACACGCCGGTAGAGAGAGCGTGGGCGCTAGCATTGAAGGATGAGATGTGCCGGCAGAATCGACGACCAGATCAAGAGCCCAACGCCAAAGGGGACTGCTGTACGGATACATAGTAGAGGTATATCCTCGGTCCTCCAGATGACGGATACTTGCCTAACTACCCCCAGGTACTTGGCTGTCCAGCCACTCATTGAGGTTGTTGAGCAAGATAGCCCAAGCCCAGGTAACACAACGCAACTTGTGAGTTTCAGGCGTTGCTCTTGCTTGCGCCGTGCCAATCGCTGCAGCGACCGCGCTCGTCAAGCAGGCCGGGGTGGTGTGCTGGTGGATGTGATTATGCTTCTATTCACGATGCGCCCGACAACGGTCACGCTGCCCGGAGTCGGGTAAACGGACAAAGGGAGGCGACGGGCGAGAATCGTTGACAATCTGCAGAGCCAGCAGACACCGCCCACTTGCACAATGCAATAAAACAAAGGGCCTGGGATGGCAGAATGGCTTGGAGGCTTTTGAGGTGGCCTCACCAGGCTGTGATATTTTCAGAGTCCTTCATGTCTCACCGGTAAAAAGTCGCTCGAGCATTGAGACAGCCATGTCTAATAAGAGACAAACTCGAACGTGGCAGAGCAGCTGGGGTAGCACCGTTTAGTGAGCGGCGTGACTTGATGGCTTCAATTGGGCAGGTACGCAGCCTGGTGGTTCGTGTTTGGAGGTGGTGTGTGCACTTGTTGCCAGGTATCATGTATCATGCCGCTTGCTTTCTTTTACCATGTAACCTTTCTTTTCTCCGATCATTTGCTTGCGGGTTCCAATGTCCTCTGTCTCCCCCTCCTCAGAGTGTGTGGGAGAGTGGAGGGGGGGAAGGCGACCCGTCGGTCCAATTTCGTGATTCCTTTTGTCGTTCGCACTCTTGTTGGACCCCGAGAGCCAAGTCACAATAGCAACAACAAGGTTCGCCCAGAGACTCTGCATCGACCCGAGATCAAGGTTGACTTTTTCAGCTCCGATCTTAGCACGCCTCTTTTCTCGCTGCTTGGGCGCCTCTTTCCTCCCCCCTCCCCCCAACCTGGTTGTCGGTGGGATTCTAGTCTTGTCAGTTTTGGGTAATCGGCCTGCCCCTGCCGAGTTAGGCTTTTGCTGCAGCAAGTCAGGTCCTCCCATGCGGCCAAAGGTACCGGCAGGGCCAGTCGAAACTTTTTAGCGCTCCCGGCCCGCGCCACTTGCGCGCTCCCCATCACCCCAACTCTGCCAACCTTACCCTCAGCCGGGCTTCTGGTGTTCTCCACCTGCCGCCGCCCGCCGCGACGACGACATACCTACATATCGTCGGCTTCTCCTGGTGGCTTCGCGTGTCGCCGTCACAATTCTTTCTCTGCTGCTTCGCTCGTTTTGTTTCTTGGCTGCCGGCCTGCTTCTTGATCCCCGAATCTGTTCTGGAGGGACATGGGCACCGGAGCGTTCTGCTTCTGCTCTTATATCCCCCCTCCCCTTTGAACAATCGACCGTCCCTCCACTCTCTTCACCAAACCGCCTCGCGTCCTTCTCTCTCGATCGATCTCCCCCGCGGTCGCCCCCATCATCCTCGTCCCGCGCCTAGCGCACATCACAGACCCTTCTTATATATATCCCGACCTTCGTTGGCTGCACGCACCATCCACGCCTCGGCAATCGTGCTCGCCCTGTCTTGTCCTCTGTCGTGCCGTACCGACCAGCATGAACTCAGCATACCATCCGCCCGATATGTCGCAGCGTATGCCATTACCAGGCGGCGCCCCGGGCTACTCGTCCAACGTCCCCCCCATGCACTACCAACAACACCAGCATCCCCCGCCACCGCTGCCGCCTCCGTCTCAGCATCACCATTCCTCCCATCTTCCTCCTCCACCTCCGCC
>JAAGWO010000641.1:0-28790 GCA_013266205.1 Fusarium decemcellulare
TCTACTTGAGTGTCGTCTCGGAGTTCTTCACCGCATACTGCTGTAGTCAGGGGGTGCTGCATCATCGAGTGTCCAACACCAACTTCTCAAACACGGGCGCCACATCCCTTGCACCCGTTCCCTCGCGGAGGAACAGCCGGAAATAGAATAACTCATGGGGTGCCTAGGGCCGGGACGAAGAGACGAAACGCCGCCAGAAGCGCGGTAGATTGCGACTAGAATTCTTCGCGGTAACACTTGGCTCGATCATCATCCGTCCCATCAAACGTTGCTCCACCACGGCTACGGTGCCCGGCAAAGTCCACGACCAAGTTCCGTGCCACTCGTACCAGCCCGAGACTTGGCTTTTCGCAAAAGTTGCTGCTAACCTGCCTAGCTGAGTTGCACTGACAGCAACATCTTCTCGAAACGCCCCTGACACTTCTCTGGAAGACGATCCGATGGGGGAGCCCTGCATGCAGCAAGAGTCGACAGGGGTAAAGAGCCGTCGGCTTGACTCCCCTTGTGTGCTGTCGACTGTCCCAGCAGAAGCATATCATCATGATGCCGAATTTTGCTGGGTTCATGGCCTCAACAAAGGCCATCGGTCCTGTCTGTCATAGCTGGCCTGGTTTGACAGGCAAGATCCCTTCTTTTCCCTGCGCATCATTCGCAGATCCTCCAATCTCCCGGTCTTCTCACCTCGACGGCGTTCCGCCTCTGTTTTTAGAAACACCCCAGCGCAACCACCCTGGCCAGCCTTCTGGTCAGATCCCTGGGTTTCTGGATTTTTGGATTCCTGGATCTTTTTTGACGGTCCGAAGTTTAGTGTACCTCGTCCACTACCGTCATTGCTTTCAAGCAGGGGGCATGCTTGAAAGTGCTTCACCCGCTGGTGGACCACAATGCTCGCCCGGCCGAGCCACCAGCCTTCCAAAACACCCAATCGATGCTCATAGACCGCATTGCTCTCTTTCCCCAGTCCGCCAGTTTGCAAAACGCCATTTGCCCATCGCGACTCGACCCGACACTAGTGCAGGTCCATCCATCCACCGTCCTGGGCGTTCCCGGCTCCGTGCCCCGGGGGCTCGGCTGCATCAAACAAAATGCTTTTCGACGCAGGCGACGGGCACGGCGCTAGCCTGGCACCTGCAGACGAATGAAGAGATTGTTTCAGGTCAGTCTACGGGGGCAAGAGTACGAAAAGCTGAGAGGCACTCATTCTACTATGTAGAATGCCAGGTGTGTGCCAACTTCGGGCAGAGGGAGAGGGGATTTTGACTTGGTACAGACCGAGCATTGAGGCAACCATGATCACCACCACCACCGGAATGCCCACGGTGGATCTAAGGTCAATGGGTAGAAAATAGCAATCAGTGGATCTAAAAGGCTTGACTCAATGCCCGAGGTAGGCATGCAGGCCCGAATTTCATATGTCAGTATGCACTCCACGGTGAGGCAGTCAAGTCTAGATCCAAATTCCAACGGGTCATGGAAGCCGAGTTTATCGTTCCTCTGCTCGCCGGACTTTGAGCTGCTAAATTCAGATAGGACTGGAGTCTTTGGCATCTTTCATGAGCCATCGAGTCTGGACGATATCAGCCCGGCTCTGCCAACATGAACGAACCCTTGACCCCGGAGACCTGTTTCATGCGGGGGCTACCGAAAAGTGCAGAGCGTCACTGGATGCTATACCGCCCCTTGCCTATAGCTGACGACCCGAACTACCGTTAAGCTGCGTTTAACCACCGCATTTAAACAAGGTGTGTAGGGTACCGCTTGATTCGAGTCAAGATGCATTATATGGGCAGTACTTGACCCATTCCCTTGGATCCCAGCTTTTCGCATGAACCAAGCGTTGTTAAAGAAAGCAGCAAAAGCAACAATACCTACTGCCAGCATGAAGCCGTCGAAGCATGCACGAGGTGGTGCTATAACGGGGCATGATTGCCTCCACGGTGGCCAGCGGGCAACTGGACCTGAGAGGACGTGCGACAACGACCCAGAAACCCCTCGGGCGCGGGGCGCAGCGAAACAGAGCCAAGTTGATCACTCCTGTACCCAAGCGCAAGCTGAATCATGACTTGAGGTGCGCGAGGAGATAAGTGCAAAGTTAGTGCACTGTCTAGGGCCTGGCGAGGTTGTCTAAGAGATGCTGCTGAAAAACCCTTGCAACTAACTACCAGCTCCATGAACTTAATTCATACGAAGGAGAAACTCTTTTCAACGGCTAAGGGACTAGATCAACTAGAAGACCGTTGCAACGTTGATCGCCTTCCAACAGGAACCAGTGATGGATCCCGGCTAGATGGTGTCTCTCTGCCCAGAAGGGAAACCTCAATCTCTCTTAGGCCACACGCGAACAATAGCGTACCCGGGACACAGGCGGAAACGAGAGAAGCCGAGAGTGCTTCAACCTGCAGGTGGCGAGATGTGTGAGGGCCCCGGATGCTGTTCCGTGGAGCAAAATTGTCTGATCCGAGCTTCAGGCCTCAGGAGACGCGGTTGGAGCGGCCTGTGATGGACAAATCCAGTGTACAAGATAGCGAGTGGCCTTGGGGTTCAAATGGCTCTGAAGCCGCCGCTTGCCGCTCATAATCTACCAACGTTAGGTTCTGGATTCAGGATGCTATCCTGTTTCCTAATTCCATCTCCTCGACAATGGGGTCGGCTGTGTGTTACTGAGACGCGTGTCCCACCAGCTTGGAAGGCGAGCAACATCGAGTTTCGAGCTGCGCCCCCGGTCAAGGAGAGCCTCGCAGCCCAACTCAGCTCAGCTCGCCTCAGCCCAGAGGCGTCTGCTAGCATTCATCCAGCCTTTCGACGGGCATTCATCCCAAGGTCAGCATGCTGCAACCAACCTCCATCTCCATCTCCACTTCCGTGGAGCGTGAGCAGGCATCCAGCCAACCAACCCCTCGACACGGCCTCAGCGCAACACCAACAGGTGGCATTCAAGCATAACACTTCCATTAAGCCTTAGTAATTCATGCCTGGACGAGCCTCCTTGGGCGCCATGCCACGTCTTGTCGTCCCATTGACTCTCTGCGACCTGGGAAACGCCCCATGGATTTTTTGTGACACGGCTAAAGATCGAGGTATTATGCAGCAAATGACTCTCTTTAAGCGGTGTGACGCTGATTGGAAGACGTGTCATATCAACAAGGATCGTTCCAGCGAGATAAGCGCTTTGCGGATGTTAATGGAATGTTGCCGGTTTGCTGTAGGAAGGCCATCGAAAGGCAAGGAAGATGAATGCGCATCAAGGACGATCGAAGCTATGGAAACTCGGTGGTTTTACACCGAAATGCTTTTGTTCTCCAACAGTCTAGCATGCAGGACCATAGAGCTTTCACCCAAGATGGCTACAGTCATACCGAGTTCTTGATCATGAAGTTTTGCAAGACATATCACACGGCAGCCTCGAGGAATTGACACAACTAGAATGACTCATTCGTATCAATTGAGAGCAGCGAGATTACACGGCGATCTTGTCAAGCGTTGAACGAGAACATCTTGCATCACCTGCGTGAGGGGCTATAACAATCGAGGGCTATATCACAAAAGTGTCGCCTCGGTAATTAATCCGTCAACGTAGCATTTGCCTACTACCATCAGCATGGCTTTCTCTCGCCTTGGCTATTAGCGCCGCGTATAAACAAGAACCAAAGAATTGTTGGTTACAATGTGGGCTCCGAGTTTCCAGTCTCATTGCTTTGGTAGCGGTCATATAACCAAGGGCCTCTCGGAGCAAAGAAGACAGAGGCTCAACGGGTTTATTATCCACCCCCGAGTAACCGATCTGGATAGCCGATTCTGTTGAACTCACCTTGAACTTGGCTGAAGCTACACAACCAGGGTTAACCGACGCTTTCCTCCAACATGCTTATAAGACCCCACCACCTTCGGTAACGCAACCGAATCTGCGGTTTCCAAGGAAGAACTCGAGAGCAAAAAAGAAGTGCGCAAAACAACATACAACACCGGGCATTCGCCGGTCGTCACCGACCCGACTACTACTCCAGCGGTCGCTAGCTTGACTAGGGGGAGAGCAGACGGGATCCCGTATTCTCTAGCGCCTGTGGTCGTATGTGGCAGCTCTCACAGCCGAGATGCTCTATATGGGGCCGATGACCAAGTTTTTTGTGCAAAAGAGATGATATTTCTCTAGTAATTCCCTCTACACCCTATAGTTGCCCGTCGATGACTCCTGTAATGCCCAGAGAAAGCATCTTCACCGCTGAACGCTTCCAAAGTTTCCCAGTCCTAAGCAGGTCTGTCAAGATACACCCCAATCGCACGCCACAGTCCAAACCTCCCCATTGAGCTCGACGTCCCACACAGGTTGTCCCACCTCGACGATGCTTCCGACATCTACCGCCGCCTTCTGTCCAAGGCCCGTCAACCTGCCTTCTCCCGCGAGAAGAAACTTCCCCGCCGACGCAATACACGAGGTTTCGGTTCGGCCTCTGACCAAGTACATGCGCCGCCCCGGCCGAATCTCTTCTATAACGACCTTGATAACGGGGGCAGTGGATGGGGCCGCGCCCTCCCAACCCTTCACCTCCGAGAGCCACCCTTGGAGTTCGGCAGCGAGTCCGCCTGGCACGTACTTTGCGCCTCGGCGTTGAGGGGAGAAGGCGACGGGCAGCCCCTCTACCGTGGGATCAATCTCTGCTGGTTTGAAACGAGGGGGTGCACGGAAAGTTGGCTGCTGGGGTGCCTTGGTCTCGTCATGCGGTGGGATGGCGTCATGAACGCTCTCCATGGAGCTTTCTGTCGGCGTGTGCTCGCTCGTGGCCAAGTTCTCGTCGGCTAGGTAGCGGTGTTCGGCCAGAGGGCTTGACCCGGGCATAGGCGAAATCGACACCTTTCGCCGCTTTGGCTCCCGCTCTTCCAGGGGAGAAGAAGCCTCTTGCGACAAATTTGGCGACTCGGATGGTTCCCGTTCACTGGGCTCACGGCCCAAGACTTCTGCTTCATCATCTGATATTGCGATGCTGCTGTCGCCCTGTGAAGCGGTTGCATGGTCAGACTCAATCTCGATGGAGTCGTTGATGGCGTCATGCTGCCTCGTCTCGGGCCTCTCATCCCTGTCACTAGAAGAGCTTTCTTCTTCGAGATCCTCGGGTACTTCTTCAACATCCTCAATGTCAACAACGGCCCGCGCCTGTGTCGGCCTGAGAACTGAGGAGGGGCCAAAGCGAGGAGTCGAGTGGAATCGTGGCGGTCCAGTGGGGGTCTGTGATGACTGAGTGCCACGTTTTGCAAGGAGGAACCTCCTAGGAGTAGGTGTCTAAGGCAAGTCAGTAGGTGCCATTTTGTAACTTTGATATTGAGGCAGCCTCACACTTGGAGGAGGGCTCATGGTTTGTGTGAAGGTGCATGGCGACTACGCCACGAGTCAACCGACCAAATCGAGAGCCTGTGGGCGGCTTGAGATTTCACGACAGTTTGCCGCTATCAGTAAGAGTTGCTCCATGCGGAAACTGCCTCGAATAGAAAATGCCGGGATTGATGGCGGTTTTGGTGTTAGTGATGTTGATTGATGCTGATGAGTGACGTTCACGACAGAGGTGCAACGACGGCAAAATCTCGGGTAGGACGGCCCAGCATCTCCTCACCCACATGGAAGCCTACTACAACACCATGGAAGTTCCGGGCATCTCGCCATGGCAATATGCATTAAGCTCTTTGGAATCCTATTACTGAGAACTTGATCCTTTTACTATCTTCAATTAGCACTAGAAAGTGTTTGGGCAGCTGACTTGTTCAACATTCAATTCAAGGGAGGATAGATAGGTATCCATCTCCTATGTCCACCTGTTCATCATGTGCCAAAATGGACAATCCTATAACTCCTAGAAAACGCCCGGCTGTGCATCTCTTCTTCCTCTTCCTTTCTAGTACGTGATGCGACACGTTTCCTCTACAACCATAGCACAGCGGTACCCACGGATAGCACCATCATTAGAGCAGATCTCATCAGATCTTACAAGAACACCAAGAATCATATATGGCGCGCCTTTCACAGCCGCAGAGCAAACAAGAGCTCCGATTCCCCGCCCTTTACCGCATCTTAGCCATAAGCCAGCTCGAAAGTCGTCTGGTGGCCATCCGCGGTTGGCTCCGTGTTCTTCACTTGGTGCAGCATGACTGGGGGTAAGCATGGCCGACCATGCTTCTCCTCCCATTCTCGACCACCCATGCCGGTATCAACCCAGCCCATCCAGTTGTTGTAAAGTCGGTTCGGGGGAATCGCCCTGTAGTACCAGGTACTCCCGATATATCTGCGCTCCCGTCCCCAACCCATGGGGCTACCGCGGCCACCACAGTCGCCCTTCTCGCCAGGGTTGAACCACTTGTTCAAGAATTTGCCGTTCCAGTCCCGGTCCATAAAGACAGGATGAGGAGCGTATACTGCCTTAAGACCGTGCAGGAGGGCGACTGTCTGCGGCGTCATTTCAGATGCCACATGGTTGCCACGCAGGTTTTCAACGTGCATGATATTCAAGAGACGCTTTGAGACTCGCGACTGCGTGACAATCGTGGTTCGACGAGGAACATCCTGGGACTTGTGTGTTGAGTCATTGTAGCCCCAGACTTGATTGGCAATGACCCAGTTGCTGTTGATAGGATTGAACATGGGCGAGACCGTGATGACATCTGCGTCCTCGCCAACTCCCCATTCGTAGTTGTCTTGCGCTGGGTTTGCAACTGGAGGCTTGGGGCCGATAGGGTTGATAAAAGACAACTCAGGAGGGCCCCAGATGATGTCGCTACCATGCCGCCCCTCGACGTCCTTACGGAATGTAGTGTCATACTCGCCATGGTACAGGGGAATATACCATCTCTCGTTGCGTTCCCACATGCCCTTTCGAGGCTGCTTCTTAGCAAACTCTCCGAGCTTGTCTAACAGGTGGTAGTGGTGACCCGTGAAGCGGAAATCCATCTCCCAGTTCCAAACATAATCGAATTCTGGGTAGTCTTGGCTGAATTTTTGGACTGAGAGCCACTGTGCCGTATGGACGTTCTTCGACTCCGGGTCCGTCAATTTCGGGTAAAGATTCCAGACAACTTCATCGTTCCACAGGATTGTCATGCCACGGAACTCGGGTGGCACGCTCTGGGAGAGGACAGATTGATACACTTCGTCGTCATCGAAGATACGAAGGCCGTTATCCTTGACTTGGACCAGCAGAAAGACCTCATACTGACCGCCAGTCTTGAGAGACAGTTCGGAGACAAGCGCACGAATCACTTGCTTGTCGTTCTCGGTGTAGTCCTTGCCGGTATATGATCGCAAAAGGATCGCGGTCCGGGGCTCGGAAACAAAACCGGTTGTAGGGTTCCTGGTGCTTCTGCTGACGTGGTTATGCGTGCCCGAAAACTCATCCCGAGGTTGCTCTTCAGATTGGCCACGAGATTCCTTCAAAGATTCGTCCCGGACTTGGTTTGACACTTGGTCCCGCGTTTCATTCGAGGTTTCATCTTTGGTTTCACTCGAAGACTCACCCGGGGCTTCACCGGGAGATTGGATCGGAGATTCCTGGGTTGAAGCGATGGTCGAGTCGGCTGTGTCACCGATGGTAACCTCAGCTTGCACTTCAACCTGTCGCTTCACCAGTTTTTCCTGCCCAGGCTGTCCAGGCTGTTCGGGTTGCTCGGGCAGCTGGGGTCCAATGACAGTTTCCGGGTAGACATTCAAATATTCGTTGACGCGTTCTCTGTTCATGTCGAACCGTTGAGCGTTTCGATGAAGACAGGCTCGCTGGAGATCGCCCCAGTTGACGGTGTCCCAGTTGAGAGGTTGGGGCTCGCCACCGACTTTCTTGAATTGACGATGCAGACCATAAGGGCCAAGCCGTGTCTCCCGCTCCCAGCAGAGGTTGGGGTCCATGTTCAAGGCATCATAGCTGCCAAAACGAGGTAGAGGCCATTCATGAGGTCGACCCTTGAAGACAAGCAAATCCTCGACAGTCTCCCCGGTGGCGCCCTTGCAGGGAAAGTGCTGAGCATAACCTGCATCCTTCCACTCGATGCTGTTATATTTAGGGTACGGATCGTAGCGGACAGGCTTCTCGGCGCTGTACTCGACGTCGGCATCTGGGTCGAACCTCAGGTCCTTACTGAACTCGTCCGACCGACCTTCCTGAAACTCGAGATTCGCCAACGTCTTTCCATAGATGAGGTTGGAATTAGGGAAGCTATATCGCTGTAAGCTCGAGGATCACATGTGTTGATGAATGTTTTGGGCACTTACTTGGATGTAACGGAATATGCGTGCCTCCATTCTTTCCTCATATCTTTCTCGTGCTGTAGCTTGCCGAGATCCCCAAAGCCTCGATCCTTTCCATCGGTCTCGTAGCCTGGTTCGACGTCGTTCGGGTCCTCACCATCCGTGGGATCCCACCAGTCCTTCAGGTCTTGGGCCGTGAGTTCCCAAAGCTCCCTCTGAATGCTAGAGTATTGGGAGTCATCGGTTTGTTGGTTGGCTTGGGGGTTGGCGCTGTTTGCGTTCCCCGGCTGGGACTTGGGGTTGTAAGGGACAACTTGGACATGCGGACCGGGTCCACTGAACAGGAGGTAATAGGCGGACACCATGGCGAAGACGATGATGACGACGGACCTGGGCCGGAGCTTGGCGCCGAACATGCGCCGTCCATGAGGATGCCATTTCTTCATGGTGGGCGACGGGTCTCGAAGGAGTCGGCTGGTAAAGGACAGCGAAGTTGGATCGCTCGGGATCGATCGGTAGATGCTATGATGGCAACTGGCAAAGATGTAACAATTCGTTGGATAGCAATCAGGAGTGCATCATGCGGTGGACCACGAGAATATTGTCACCGGCCGTAGTCGCGGCGATGCAAGGGATGTCGTCGGCAAGGAGTCGTTCCAAGGCCAAATAGCTTCAGCCTCGCTCGGTCGGCCGCAAACACGTTCGCTTCGGAGCCGGCTTGTTGTTCCAAAGGAGTGTCGCGGCTTCTGTCAAAGAGAGCCAACAAGGACAAACAGGGCAAGTTGCGACGCTGCAAAGGAGAAAACAAGAAGAAAATCGGGCCAGACGCTGCGTCTTGGGGGACGATGCGAATGACGAGAAAAGGGAGAGAAGGATGTGAAGGGAGGGAGATGATGGAATGGGTGTGGATGACGAGGCGCGGGATTGGTAGGATGGCGGGCTGCAGCGCAAATGCGAGGCTCTAATTAGGGGCCCGGGGGTTGCAGAGGCAGGAGGTGGCGCGACGTTGGCGCGTACGCCGCCGTTAGTGGAGGGGCAGCCCGAGCCCCAGAGACCCTACAGTAGGTACCAACAGCGCCAGGTTCCACTCTAATTGTGAGCTGGACGTTGGGAGATGCGATGGAATTCCAGGGCACCGAGAGAGGGGAATGGAATCTGGATACAGGCGTGTCCTCTTGTTTCACTCTGTGCTCTGTTATAGGACTAAGTCTGTCGGCTATCTGGTGGGTGAGACTCAGCCCACCAAAACCTAAGCTGATCTAATATAAAATGTTTAAGAGGATTTGCATGATTGAGCCACGTGTGTTACTGTACCTGTGTATTTCACCTACCATGGACAGCCAGTGACCTACTGGATCAGGGAGTTGTTGATAAGCATCTCTAGATGTCAATAAACGCCAACCGAGGCATTTTTCTTATCATTTTGTATTCCCTATAGCCACTGGTCGTGATTTCCCGTCCAGCCCCAAGAATAGCACACCCCGACGAGCCGGGCCCCACTGTACTCGGTACCGTCGTTGTCGCCGGACCACATCCCGAGTCCCGCAGGATAATGTCCGACCAAAGTCTAAGCCTTGGACGCGTTGCAGATCCTCCATTTCAGCAGCGTCTAGTCCGCTGTAACCCCGGCTGACGGTTGATGAGGCGCTGGTTTAAGCGTGATCGACGCCAAGAGATGTCCCCTCGCTCCCGTTAAACCGCCTCGTTTTTCTCCACGTTTCGAGAAGTCAAGGTTGTTGTTGCTTTTGTAAAGTATCACATCATCTCAATATCTGCATAGGACAATCTAGATTGCATTCAAACATATTACACTCCGGCGGTGCAGCCAAGAAGATAAGTCCCCGTGGTAAAGGGAAATTGGTATCCTTGATCGAGCACATCCGAGATGATATGTGCCCATTTGCGTCACCGGCGTCGTGGGAGTTGATCCAGTTCTGAACTACCCTGAACGAGGCAGCCCCGTGTTTGTGATATTGGTTCGGGTGGAAGGCCACAAACTCCTCGGTTACAGGTATCGTAGCGGCAGGGGGCTTTCGAGAGTTGTCGATGATGAATTTTTGAGTCAATACTGAGCGAAATCAGCGGGACAGTTCTAACTTTAATGTAGGGTTGTGATCCATACTCGGGTGACAAGAGGGGAGCTTGCACTATCTGAGATAGTAAAATTCAGAACACCTATCACTGAACGTGTCTAGTATTGGTTGCTCTACGTCCCATGTTCTTGAGTTGACTTCCTTTTTAAGCCGAGAACTGTGGGCAGTACGATAGAGAGAAGCAGGCCCAGGGACAGGGTTCTCCTTGAGGAACATCATGATGAGATGCTATGTAGAACCTCGGTCAAGTGTTGCAATACTGCTGGTTTGATGGTAATAAGAAAAAACGAGTTGTATGATACCTCTATAAGAGCTGTTTTAGAGCATGACTAATAGGCCGATCTTTATACGTAGATGTTCGATACTCTAGTTAATACTCCGGTTGACACTGAAGCGATCAGCCTTACAGATAGTTATATTTACTCTTGACTTGAATCTAGACTTTGGCGTCGGTTCTCTACTCTTCATTTCTTCAGTAACTGAAGATCCTGTAGCCAGTTAAAGATATATCATATCAACAATCTAGCTAAACGAGGAGCGAGTGCCGAAGACTCCATAATACAGTCTCTTCAAACCACACCAGCTTTTCCAGCACGGAAGGATGTTGACCGGCATACATCACTTGTATTTGAAATCCTCTCAGATCCTATCCAACATCATCACGAATCTTGTACAACCCAGCTTGTCATCGGAAGCATTCGACCCAAAGTCGTCGGTGGGGTTCATGGCCGGGAGTTGTGGAGAAGTTAAGCATAAACGTGGGAGTGCAGGGATCAGGCCCGCAAGAGAGTCTATCAGCGGGGCATGCGCGTGCTGGCAAAACGGTGGCATGCCCCTCTCGCGGTTAAAACAATATGTTGCCGTTATTACTATGTGCATAAAAGGTTCCTCACCAAAGACAAACATGGCACTGATTAAAAGGAGAGGAGCTATTTAACAATGTTATTATTGTCTATTACTTCATCATATAAGCCATTCAGTTGCTTCTTTAGTACTCTTCTAGTAGCATCTCCCCTCTATCGTACTCGAGCTATCGATAGACACAGGACGCCAATACCCGATACTAACATCAGGGGCCAGAAGCTTGTGATTGCGACAACCATCCAAATTTAACTCCGGCACATGGGGGAACCAACAACGTTGGTTGTACGATGTTCCTAATGCGACATTGGAGGCTGGAAGCCCCTTGAGGGATTATGGTCCCTGCTATTAGCCGAGTCCCTTATATAGAAATGACCGGATGGCATTATTAGTATTCTTCTTCTTCTATCTTGTTTAAAATTACACCAGGTACCGTCGACTTGTTCAAGAAAGTGGCCGACGCGAGATCGTTATCGAGAACTGAAATCGCCGAAACCCAACTTGCTCGGCAGTCATGGCAAATCCGTTCATCAGACTTCCCCCTGAGATTATTTCGTATATTGGCGACTATGCTGATGCAGCTTCTCTTGGGATGTTGCGACTTTGCTCAAGAGCAACGAGAAAAGTGTTTACGTCGCATTTCATCCAACATCATATCATGCGCAGCCAGTCTATAGACCTCACCAAAGAAGGTCTCGACCGACTGCGCGACCTCTCGTCAAGTTCTGACCTTGCTCCCCGAATTCGCCATCTAGAACTTATATACATCTACTATCATGAGACCCCTGCCGACCCTGACCATCCTGACACGACCTTCCCCGATGAACCGATCTTCCCCCGCCGTGATCTGTGGTGTCTGAACTCCCTGAGGTTTCCTGACGACCCGGAAGACCGGAAATGGATGGATGATCGCCAGGCTGAACAGTTTGCACTCACCGGTGCCACCATGTGCGTGCAGCTCAGTGACGCGTTGCGAGCATTTGGCTCTCTTGACAAGATCACACTCGAAGCCGTCGTCGTGCTCGGAAGACAGCCCGAGCACCGCTGGCCACCGCATAAAGTTGAGTATCTCGCCTGGAAGGAACTTTGGTCCCGGGCTATCCAGGCATATCGCGTTGTCATGTCCGCCATCGCTCGATCCCAGATCCATCTCAACAGCCTAGTTATTTATGAGTGGACCAAGATTTGCAGCATTCCGTGCAACGAAGCTGTAGCCGTAGTCCCCAGGATCATACAGCAAGGCTTCGCGGCCGTCGGCTCTCATCTCAACAATTTCTCAATTAGCCTCGCAACTAAATTAACGCCCGTGGTACCCATAAAGGACGACGACGACTTTTACGAGCCGCTGGACCTTTCTAGCGACCAGATCCTGCCATCCAGTGGCTCGACGTTAGATGACGAGTCTGAGTTCCAAGACATGGCGCGGCTTCTTCAGCTGATGCCTAACCTCAAGTCGTTGGCTATGCACCTCTACCGAACGTTCAGAGACGAAGAGTCATTCTTTAACTCATACTCATCCCTTCTCTCCGTACTATTTCGCTGCATGGCTCTGCCGCATCTCCGCTCGCTTAACCTTCGAGGGTTTCCCGCTCAGAAGACTCTTATAAACGATATACTCTTGACATATCCTAGCATTCGGTATCTGGCTTTGGTGTACATGAGGTTCAAGCCGGACGAGTGGGCTGGTGCATTTTCTCCGCTGGCCAATACGCATTCATCTGTCCGCACCCTGCGTCTCTCAGATATCTGGTCCTCTGGTCCTCGAGAAAGATTTACCGTAGATGTCACTCAGAGCGTTGCTAGAAACTTGATGGCTGCTAATCCAAGAAAAATGCATCTTGTCAGTGATAGAGAACAGAGATCCGACGTGAACAAGGAGATGACATTGTGTATTGAGATCAACCCGGAGTCCGGCTGGGCGGTGGCTGGTGGATTGGCCTCTCATAGGGACTGGGTCGGGGTTGCGAATTGGGTGTTAGAATGCGGGCCGCCTACGAACTATGGATAGGCTACAGCATCCAGTGCTAATGAACATATCTTCAAGTCATTCGACAGTACAAGGAGCGCCAAGATCAGTGTCACAAACAAGCTGAGCACTAAAGGCAGAGATGTCGCAGATATAATTCGATTAAGATGAGATCATCAGTGAGTCTCAAATCATCATGATGCTACCTATGCTACAGAGGTCTAATCCAACCTCTTTATGATGCTCATTCCGTACTCCTGACGTCTTCACATAATTGCGGGTAACAAAATCGCACGCACCGTTAAAGACGTGAAAGCCACCGATGCTAATGACATGATATCCAAAAACCACATCCGGGAGGACTTCTTTACACAAACAAGTATTTGTGGGGGGAGGTTGCAAAAAAAACAGGGGGTATAGTAACGAGAAAACATGCCAGCTCAACTCCCCGCACAAATGGAGTAACAGAAAGCAGAGGGCAAAATACAGTACATCGCGTTCTTGACGCGGAAAAGGGTCGATATTACAAGATGAAGTAGAATTCCATGTGGCGTCGTAGCGTTTTGAACAAATAGGGGGGAAACATTAGGTCGTTACATCATGCCAAGTCGAGTGTTGCGCTTGTTCATTCGGGGCCGAGGGCCGGGAGGACCAGGTGCCAGGCGGCTCCCAGGCGGTGGCATCCCGTACGGAGGTCGCGGAAGACCCCGGCCGGGTCCGCCCAAACGTTGAGCGGGATGGCTGGGAAGACCGACCGGCATGTTCGGGGGACGGGGTCCGGATGCTGACCGATTTGGCGGTGGTGGCTTCATGGGTGCGTTGGGGTTCATGGGCGAATTGTTCATAGGTGGATTTGGGTTCATCGGTGTGTTCGGGTCCATAGGTTGACCGTTTCCTCCAGCGAACCAAGGCTGCTGGACACGGCGCCAGGCGTCCCGTTCGCAGTACGACTTGCCGTCCACCTCAAAGTAGCCATCAGAGAGCGATCGGCCGCAGTCAAGACATCGGAAGCAGCCGACGTGATACTTGATGGCAAACTCGTCCTCTAGGTACTGTCCCTCAATACCAGTGGCGCAGCTTCCGCAGAGGCTGCCATTGAGTTTATGGTAATGGTGCTCGCAGTAGGGCTTGTCGTTGAGGACGTAGAACTCGGCTGATGTGAAAGGCTGGGAGCATGTTGTGCAGACAAAGCAAGCTTTGTGGTATTTGCCTGTCAACCGTCCATCCGCAGACGAGATACTCTTGCCCGTGATGGGAAGCTGACACGCTTTGCAGTTACCCCTAGGCCTTCCAGGATCTTGAGAACCCTTTCGAGCGGGAAGTGCTTGAGGCATGGGCAAGTTGGGTCCACGCACAGGGGAGGTCGGCTCGTAACGGCGCTGATCTTGAGGCGAAGTACCGTAGGCTGCCGATAGTTGCTGTTCGCTCCGTTGGATTCGGTTCTCATCTTGACGTCCATTGGGGAGGGCAGAGTCGAGTCGTTGGTCTTTCGGAGCAATCGCAAGGGGGGACTCTGCCAGGGGTGATCGGGCCCTGGGAGGAGGGGCCTGCACGGGGGGATCCATCCGCGGGTCCTTGGACGTCAAGCTCTCCATCGAAGTTTCCAGGTCGCTCATTAAGCCATCCATAGTCGACACGTCCGAGGGGTCGCGCCGCAGTTGAGATCTCGTTTGACTGGTCTGAGAGCTTCCATGGCTCTGGCGGCTAAACGTCGAGTATCCGGAAGATGTCGAGTCGGAGGGGGTATGATAGGGGTTGTTGATACCAAATTCGGCAGCGAGATCAACAGATGCCGAGTATTTACTGGAATGATGCGGTCGAAGCAGGCTCTTGCGTGGCGGCGGCGGTCTCGACGTGTCGGGTCCCATGGATGGTCTCGAGACGTGGCCGGGAGCAAATTCAGTATTGGAGCGCTCAGGCTTGGTCCCCGGTGCTGAAGGTGTCCTCAATGGACGCTCCGGTCGGAATGAAGACTTTGGAAATGTTTCGGAGCGGTTGATAAGTCCCAGGGGCTGGGGTTGGAGTTCTCCGTCTGTGAGAGATGGGCGCCCGAATCCTTCGTAGTCATCTCTCGTCGGCCGTCGCGGCGGTACAGAGCCGGCGTTGCTGACAGGGGATGTAGAGAGTGTCTCTGTGTTGTTAAAGATATAGATATCTTTCGGCGACGCACTCAAATAATCATCATGCTTGGCCCCGCTATCTGTTATCTCTTTCGGAAAGGACGGCGATGTTGCCGAGGGGCTGCGGATCGTGTCGAAAGGGCCCGGCGCAATCGTATCAAGTCGGCTCATTAGAGTTGTATTCACGCCTCCGTTAGGGCTCACAGAGCGAGGCTGGAAATCTGGGCCGTGCTTCTTCTCGCCGAAGCCTCCATACACCCCCGGTCGCTCGATCGGGCGCGGCGATGGCAGAATCAGATCGTCTTCATGTGGCGTCGGAACAGCGTCGAAGAAGCCGTCCATTTTGCTATGTGGTGATAAGCTGAGTGGTTCGCTGTTGGGCGTCAGCTGTCCCTGGCGCATGAACGGCTGGTCTACGATCTTGTCAGCTACCGTTGATTTCATCTCATCAGAGCTACTCACTGGCAGCGTTGACATCGAGTGAGGGCGGTACCCGGCCATGCTTTTCGGGTGGTGCAGCAGGGTTGTATGGTGTGTAGGGTTCATATTGTTCTGGCGGAGGAGAAACTATCGCAAGTTTAGTTAAACCAGACACGAAGCGACTTTCTCTTGACATTTTCTTACGTTCAGGTTCTGGCGGACTACAGATGTGCTCTCCCATAAGAGAGATTTCCACCTGCCGACCACATGACGAGCATTTGATGGTCGGTAGGAATACGGACTCTCGCGGGACTGCCATAGTAGCGGCGTGTCTCGTCGGGTTGGACACAAGTATCCAGGTCTAATTCGCGCGACAGCTCTTCAAATATTCATTGAATTTGAGTCGTCCAAGTTCGACCGCCAAAGCGCAACGGTCGCTCTTTGTCAATGGGCAGGGCGGAGGACAATCGCGAGCCTTGTTGCGATCGTTTCAAGAGAGCGCTTAATGTGAGACCTATACATTCGTACCCCAGGCCCGTTCTGCGACCGGTATCCCTGGGGTCGATGACGACAGTTGAATATACCAGAAAATAATTGCGTGGTACTCTCGTCGTCGAAAACCCTCCAGTTGCGATGTCCAAAACGGCGTGAGCTGAGTAGTAGGCAGTTGAGTTGTTCAGGGATTCGTTGTGTCGCGGAAGAGAACGGGGTAGTATCCGGGCGAGTCAGTCAACACTGTCAGAGATAAGAGTAAGAAGCAAGCGATTACGGTCTCGTGAGGCCTCTTCGTTTGTCTGAACTGGAATTGTTTGCGACCTGGCGAGAAGGAACAAAACAGTTCAAGCGACAAAACCAGACAAAGAGACGAAACACGACACGAACACGGCTCTGACGTGAAAGGATAGAGAGAAAGTCAGCTGTCGACTTGCAAGAAAGGGACGTTGCACATCGTGTCTCGAGTGTGGAGGGCGAGTGGGTGGGTTAGTGCTAAAGGGGGGGGACCCTTGGTCGAACTAAAGACTCGTAGCAGGCCTATCCCAGACTTAATCCTGGCTCGCGACGGCGCCCTTGGCCATTGCGCTGGCCGAGAGACCCTTGCACCCCTGGTTGGTGACTGCAACGGGATGGCTCGCAACCTAACGGGTCTGCGGTGGACGCGGTGTGGAATAATAGGTTGGTATAGGTATGGGCGAAGATGAAGGTCAGTCAAGTGCGGCATCCGAGACCGCTTCTCTTTGTCGAATTTTAATACGGTGCCCTGTCTCTGAGTGATAGCTTCAGGTTTGACGTTTGTGGTGGCGCATAACTGCATCGGATCAAGTGCTGTCGTCACTTGTCCTCAACGCTATTATTAACTATTTCCTCCAGCAACCCGGTAACGGACATTCCAGCCACGGATCAGCAAGCTCTGTATGACTTATTGCTTCCCTGAAGCTTCTGGATCTGAATGGCGTTTGTGCAACCAAACACCCGTGGGGGACGGCGGCGCGGTTTGTGCCCTGAGACACGGCTCTGCGGGCCATGCAGTTGAATCTTCAGGGCAGGCTGACGAGATGGCAGAGACATTTCGGAAGCTAAGATTGGCCTGTCATTGCTCGCCTGTCGGATTTTCGGTTCGCTCGCTTGCTTGCTCGATGCTGGCTGGCTCCCATGTCTGTTCGGGATACGGAGACAAGGGCAATGGAGTCTGTGTGGGCAAGCTGTCCTTTGTTCGGCCTAGCCGCTGGGTTGCATCAGTCTCACCGATACGGAAGGTTGCGTTGTTATCCGTAGACGGGCGAGAAGCCCGCAATTGGCCCTTGGCCTCTTGGCTGCATCAACAAAGGCTGCATCCATCCCCATGTCGACGTTTGCAGGTGTTTGTGTCTCCAGATCCGTCGTCCTCAGTGGCCACGAGGCAATCATCTCTAGCCTCTGCTCATCAAACGGGTGCCGCAGCAGATCACCCAAGAAGCGCCAAAGAAAGGAGCCAGAATCAGGTCCGGCTGAGACCGGCCCAAGTCATACGAGACGCCACAGCGTCCGTCTGTTTGTCGGTTTATCCACTGCAACTGTGCTCGTGGTGGATGGGAAAGGGACCCATCCAGGTCAACGTCGAGAACTCCAGTGTGCACGGGTACCTTGCAGAAGCTCTGTCCAGTGGAGAAATGCCCCTGGGGCGCTAAACCCAGTTGGGATCTGGACCGGCCGAAAAGGGAGCTGCCTCATTAAACGCAGCTCAGCGTCGCTCTTGATGTGGTGTGAAGCTCCGTGGGGAACAGCCTGTCAAAGCTTGAATTCGAGGATGGATATTGCCGCGCAATTATTCTGCAAATCAATAACGCTGTCCGCTAGGGGTGCCGGGCAGCCAACGACGAGCCGCTGTGATACGGAATCAGCGGGCTTCTTAATCCGGTTTAGCTATCACCCTCGGCCGAGGTCGAACAGGGCTGAAAGGAGTCTGCAACCGGAGAAATTGTGCGCCTATATCAAGTCTTCTTTTCTTCCAATCTCTGGTGTCCCAATGATTGGCTACTGGAGGAGAAAATCAATCGACGAGTGAACGATGCCTGACACACGTCCAACCCCCGGCTGAATTGCTTGACCACTTTTGGGTGGCTGCGCCGCGAGGCAAGGTGGCTGATCTTCATCTCTACGCGCCAAATCCAGCAGGTTGCTACCCCGTGATGAGAGTGACACTCGGCGATGGAGGGTTCGAGGGTTTCGATCCAATATTAATGCCGGTGTCCGCTTCTTATTTCCCGAGGCGCCAACCACCACGCATCTCAGAATCTGCTGCCGAGGATAGCGCGCAGCCAGATCTGCAAGACAGGCACGTTACAGAAAACTTAACTCAGACAGCCAAGCAATAAATGCCGCGACGTATCCACTGTCTCAGGTTCTTGATCCAGAAACAGAGTTACGTACGTTTGTATGCGTTTGCTGTTGAAAACCTGCTTCTTATGAGGGCATCGACACTCGAGCGCCAAGCATCGACCGACTATCAATAGATCGATGACCCAGAAACGCCACGATTAAACTTGCTCCAAGTCATTTCTTCGACATGACTGAGGAGCGAGTTGTTAAGGAGTCCCGCCACAACCCGCCACGAGATTGGTAAAATCTGGGGCTGAGAGAGCGAACCTAGCGTGCTGGAGCTGCCCCCTGGCGATCGCCGAGGATACGGAGTTATGAGTGACAAGCTTGACATGAAGCCAATCGTCTGTCATTCTCCAATGACGTCCACCTCATAGGCATGTCTGACATGTAAGCGCCTCAACGACACAGAAGCAAATCCACCATACGACTGCACTCGACGATGTTTTCTTTAACTGCTCAGCTCGTGACACATCTCCTCATCATCAACAGCCAATGCTGTCAATGAATCGCTCCCCCCAGCGCCATGGCGCTGGACCCTCAATAAGCACTTTGATGAACATGTCAGCCTAGTGCCTCTGCTAGTCATGACTTGATGGAAAGTTCACCAACCACCGATAGCGTCGGTGCGCGTCATTGGAAGGTCCAGGCCACGCGCCGCACGGCTCTCATTTGAGGTAGCAACGGCTTGGCTTGGACGTGGTGGTTCACGATAGCGGCGGTTTCAACTAGAGCAATTTCGTGGATGTGATCGTCGATCGGTTATCTGATACGCATGACCTGTCTCGAGGGGCACGGGGCTGAGGTGAAGCAATGTCGTCAGCAAAACTGACAACCACCACATGGCGACGACGCCTTGACCTCGCCGTGAAACGTTTCGAGCTTCGGCCGAGCTTCTAGGCTGACGTCGATGATGGCATATCTCTGCTTCTTTCTTGTAGTTCCTGTTGCGTCTTTTGACATGGAGAGTTGGAATCTCGCCACGGTAGTGAGAGACACAGGCTGCCATGTTTAGTCCACATTGGCACAGAACCCACTCATAGACCTCGACAGGAACGTAGATATGAAAGATCAGGCGACAACTTCCGGACCTTGAGCTATCAATGCCAATGTCTTCGACTACTGTACAGTTTGAATGGGTGATCCGAAATAGCCAGACATTTGAAATAACGTTTCGGATAGAGAGGTCTTTAGTACTGCTGCTTTTGAGTCGGGCGGCCCAGGGAGAAACCCCCTCGTTCGCGCGAGACCCTCTTTGACGATCAGGATGCAGTAGTTCTCCATCCGTAGTGGCCATAGCTCCTACGCGTTCAAGTCCTTCTCCGCGACATCTCCACGAAAGCCAGTCGCGTTGATGAGTGACTTTAGCCCTCCCGCATTCTGACGATTCTGACGGTGAGACCGGAAGCTGCGGAACCCCGATTTCCCGGCGGCGGAGTTGTTCACATCGCCAACCGAAACCAATGTGGATCTCTAGCTTCTTGGTTCGGATGTTGCACGTGAAGAACAAGTTCGACGGCGACAGGAGGACAACAAAACCCTTGGGATCTGCAACATTTGGGAACTGGATGGCGCTATGACCCCTGTTTAAACAGACGAAACGACCCTCGATGAGAGGCCGGGTGAATATTGCTGCAAGCGCTGGAGCCGTTGCGGGAATATTCGCTGTTTGCTTAGCGCTCTCAAGACTGATCGACCCGAGAACACATGAGAACGACCAACGGGTTGTGTGACAAATGACCTCGACGTTGCCTCGATATGCTATTTAGCATCGACCGATAGTCGGTAAAGATGCCGTCTGATACAACCACCATGCGTCCGGTCGATCAGTGTCTGGGAGAGGTTGTGGTTATCATGGCCAAGTGCAGCTAGGATATCATCTTGAGTCTAACGCAGCTAAAAGGAGAAGACGCATCCTTGAGTTGACAATGTAGATTATCTCTTGCGGTGAGCAGAAGCGGCATGACCTTGCGAGAGTTTTGATGGGTACTCTTGCATTTTACCCGTGATTAAATATACGTCCCCAGCATTTAGCCCTCCTCGTCGGAACAAAGGGACGAGAGCACGAGGCAGGCCCTGATGCACTCTTGGAGAGACCTGCGTTAGCCGCATCAGGGCGCGCTGCTAGCACGACGGCTTACAGCGATAACGGGCCATCTGCAGCAGAAGCGCATAAGCCCCCCGCGCCAGACCTCACAGCAAGACGACTTGCCCATCCAGGTTTACAACCTTGCAATTCTTGGCCCGTCTGCCGAAGCCGCGAGATCCCAACGAAACCGGAGGCGGACTTTGGAAGGATAACCGAAGGTCCCGGGTAGAGCCAATCACCAAGGGTGAGACTGGCAGCGAGAAGCGGCACTGGACGACTTCATTGGCGGCGTCCGAGAAGAGACGATGCGATGCGTCTTGCGTGCTCCCGCACACAAACTAGTATTGAATGAAGTGACAGCGCTGTCGAATGTTGAGGATGCACAATGTCAGGGGCTCAGGCCACTCGTTCAGCAAGACGGGTTGATGGGGCTTGTTGTGCATGGGAGAAGATGAGAAGAGAGGGAAAACGCAGGCATGCTGCATGAGAGCCCTGGAAGTTACTGTAGCATTGTCAAGGTCAACTACCGTGAAAACGTCTTTACTCTAGATGTTCGTTTCTCGTCAATTGAGCCTCTCAGAGGTCGCGTGCCAACTCTCAAGCTCCCGTCTTTCTAGCCGTCAAACTGAAGCTGTCTCCGCCGGTTGCCGAAGCCTTCGGCCTGGTCCTCCGCCGCGCCGCCGAACTCTTCCAGCCATGCTGGAGCTTGTGAGAAAACGCCAGCTGCCTTCGGCTCTGCACAAGGTCAACAGCGTCCCACAAAATCATACAGAGGCAAGTCGAGGCGGAGCTGGCCCAACCAATCCCTCCGAGCCCTCCGCAGCCGCTAGATTATCGCGACTCCACTAGCGCCGCGTCGTCAGTGCTCACCGCCCGAAATGCCCACAGCCGAACGTGGCAGTACTGCTCGTCTCTTCCCTCTCATCCGCCGTATTTGAACCCTCCCCATCCGCTCGCAATTCTCTCGATTCTACTCTTTCTGATTCACCAACAACCTTTCGTCAACTTTACCCAGCTACGAAGCTTTCAACCAAAACCCTTTTCAGTTTCTCCCAGTTTATCACTGTCGAGTGCTGTCTGCCCCGCTACCCCGCGACCAACAACACCCCACCAAACACTTATCAAATCTTATCATAACGACCAAGGCACTGAACCTTGGTCACTACAGTCGTCAAGACGTTTTCCAATCTCCTTAACTCGTATGTTTGAGTCCCAGGACTTTGAGCATTCTCATAAAGTCTACTCAAAATGAAGCCGGAATACAGAATGCTAACCCCCTTTCAGGACGCACCACCCGTTCGCAGGAGCCCGCTGCAGTGCCGATTCTGGAGGCGCAGCGGACTCGACCTTTGAGCAGTAAAGGTCGAAATCAACACTGAACCCGTCCAATCTTACCAAATCGCAAACTTCTGTCACGCCAAGCCACTCTCTCACCATGGCTCCTCACGCAGAAGTCGGCACGGGCTCCTCGAACGGGGGTTACACCACCAACGGCCGAGTTTCGGCTCACCAGGACCTCTTCACCGTCAATTCTCCCAACGTCACCTACACTGATGCGGAAATTCGCTCCAAGTACACCTACCGCACCACCAAGGTTGACGTCGACGCCAATGGCAAGTATGTCGCCACTCCTAACGAGACTCTCTACGACTTCAAGGTCGACCGCAAGGTTCCCAAGGTCGGCATGATGTTGGTCGGCTGGGGTGGCAACAATGGTACCACTGTTACCGCTGGTATCCTCGCCAACCGCCGCCAGCTTGCCTGGGAGACCAAGGAGGGCCCTCGTGAGTCCAACTACTATGGCTCCGTTGTCATGGGCTCGACCCTGAAGCTCGGTACCGACGCCAAGACTCACAAGGAGGTCAACATCCCCTTCCACAACATCTTGCCCATGGTCCACCCCAACGACCTCGTCATTGGCGGCTGGGACATTAGCAAGATGAACCTGGCTCAGGCCATGGACCGCGCTCAGGTCCTTGAGCCTACTCTCAAGGCCCAGGTCAAGAAGGAGATGACCGAGATGGTTCCCCTTCCCTCGGTCTACTACCCTGACTTCATTGCTGCCAACCAGGAGGATCGTGCCGACAACGTCCTCGAGGGTACCAAGGCTTCCATGGCTCACGTTGAGCAGCTCCGCAAGGACATCCGTGATTTCAAGGCCAAGAATGGTCTTGACAAGGTCATCGTCATGTGGACTGCCAACACTGAGCGATACGCCGACCTGATTGAGGGTGTCAATGATACCGCTGACAACCTTCTCAAGGCGATTGAGCAGGGACACGAGGAGGTTGCCCCCTCCACTGTCTTCGCCGTTGCCTGTATCCTTGAGAACACCCCCTTCATCAACGGCTCTCCCCAGAACACCTTCGTTCCTGGTGCCATTGAGCTTGCCGAGAAGCACAATGCCTTCATTGGCGGCGATGACTTCAAGTCTGGCCAGACCAAGATGAAGTCTGCCCTCGTTGACTTCCTCATCAACGCCGGTATCAAGTTGACCTCTATTGCCAGCTACAACCACCTTGGCAACAATGACGGCAAGAACCTGAGCTCCCAGAAGCAGTTCCGCTCCAAGGAGATTTCCAAGTCCAACGTTGTTGACGACATGGTTGAGGCCAACCATGTGCTTTACAAGAAGGGCGAGCACCCCGACCACTGCGTCGTCATCAAGTACATGCCCGCTGTTGCCGACAACAAGCGTGCTCTCGATGAGTACTACGCCGAGATCTTCATGGGTGGCCACCAGACCATTTCGTAAGTTTACCATCATCCAAGGAATAAGATGAGATTGTGATTAACAAACGACAGGCTGTTCAACATCTGCGAGGACTCCCTCCTTGCTTCTCCTCTGATCATCGATCTGGTTATCATTGCCGAAATGATGTCTCGTATCCAATGGAAGGCTGCCTCTACCGACGGTGCTGCCACCACCGAGTACAAGAGCTTCCACAGCGTCCTGAGTGTCCTGAGCTACATGCTCAAGGCTCCTCTGACCCCTCCCGGCACCCCTGTTGTCAATTCTCTCGCCAAGCAGCGCGCGGCTCTTACCAACATCTTCCGTGCCTGCGTTGGTCTTGAGCCCGAGTCTGACATGACTCTTGAGCATAAGCTCTTCTAAACATTGACTCATGTTTGCTTTTGGTTGAATGGGGAGGAAGATAAGGAATCTCAGGACAGTCATTACCGGATGAAAGAATCGCCTTAAAAAAAGATATGAAAAAAAAAGGAGGAGAGACAAGTTTTACTACATATTCATAGGCTCTGAATTGAATGTGTTCATTCTCCTCATATATGTTCATTGATTAAATGTGAAGTGAAAAGACGTTCAACATGGTAGATAATGGCCGCATGGTGATGAACCCTCCGCTCAACGCATTCATGATGTAAAATGCCAAGAACAGACAGAAGCTACAGCAACCGTGCACGGAGCATCATGATCATGACGAGGGTTTAATGGCATTTTTCCCTTGGTGGTCGGGGTTTCGTGGCGCCCTTTACGCGGGATTGATGCGTCGCGTCTCACCAACGCCTCCAAAAAACCCGCGCCTGCGCGTCGCGTAAAGCTGTCGTCCCCACCACCCACTTAATAGCCACCTCCCAATTCTATTGTCCCATCAACAACACCAACCCACAACACACCCGAAAATCGATTGATTAAGCGATACCTCTGTTTTGTCTTTTATGTCGTCTATTTACTGATTATACCTTCTAATTCATCTCCATTGCCTCTTTGCAATGGCTACCACCCCCCCTCGAGCTCTGTCCCCTGCGTCGTCAGGCGGATCTCCAGAGCCATTGACGATCAAATCCAAGCTTGAAGCGGCTCTGCTTGCAGCTTCTGACGATAGCGGCGACGAGGGCTCCCCTTTACCGACAGCCACAAAGAACAAATCACCACGACGGATACCGAATATCGACCTTCCTCAATCATCTTCCGATGACGAGTCGGAGGAGGAAGTCAGGCCTCGAGGTCGTCTCGCGTCCAGGATGCAGGGCATGACGCGAGCAGCAGAGACCGCCACCAGCAAAAATGAAACAACCCGAGAGAAAGACCACAATGTCGACATGCCTGACGCGCAATCGCAAGAGGATGACACTCCCGTCGCATCTCGAAGACTCGCTCGGCGAGCACCTCAGTCACCAACCGCCACTACTACAGCAATCGAATCAAGGGCAGCCAGCCCAGGACTCTTCATGTCATCACCCACACGCCCTTCACCCTCCAAATCAACACACCACAACTCTGATTCTGATGACGACTTGCCCGCCATCAGGACTGATCGCTTCAATGCTTTGAAAGAGCGCTACCAGCAAAAGCGACTTGCTCGCGAAGCTGCCGAGGAGGCAGAGAAGGCAGAGCGACAAGCTCGGCAAGAGCAACTCGCTCAAGACGTTGAGCAGACGCCTTCAGACGAAAACGACTCTGGTATCACCGACGATGAAGGCGGCCGCCGACTTACCCAGAATGATCGACCCAAAGTCAGGAAAGCGAGCAAGAAGGCCATCGAGGAGATGAACCGGGAGACCCAGAGGATGGCGAGAAACATGCAACTCACCCACGAGGCCAAGACGCGGAAGAAGATCACCAAGAACAGCCTGTTTGAGCGTTTCAACTATCGACCTGCCGGCGAACCGGAACCCAAGATTGTCAGCTCCAGCAGGGGTCCAACACCTCATAGCGATGTCGAAATGCAAGACGCCGAAACACCTCCTAGCTCGCCACCCACTGCAAAGCAGTCTGCTGGGGCTGTGGTGGAGGAGGATGATGAGGACCTGCCTACCCTGGAAAGTCTGGCTGAATCCTCCAAACTCAGACTGGACAAGGGTAAAGGAAAAGCTGCCGACATTCCTGATCGTCAGGAAATGCCCACCAAGAAGCCCAAACGACAAGTTCGTGTCAAGCTTCCTCCTGTCAGAGCCAATGTCACCATGCTCGATTCAGACGATGAGTTAGAAATTACAACAACCACAAAGGACAGAATCAATGCTGTTTTTGATAGTGTTCCCTCCAAGAAAGCTCAAGAATCTAACTCCATCCAAGCCTTGAGAGCTCTCGCACAGGTCAAGTCTCCTGGCAAGGAGACGAGACGAAGGGACGACAACCACGGCATGACCGTGGGCGAGCTTCAGGCATACCTACAGCAGAAGGCTCGACAGCAGGCCAAGCTAGAGCGGGATCGTAGGCTTGAGATGCTCAAGGCCCAGGGTGTCGTCATCCAGACTGCAGAGGAGCGTGAGCGCCAGATGCAGGAGGTTGAGGATCTTGTTGCCAAGGCAAGGGAAGAGGCTCAAAAGATTATGCAGGAAGAGCGAGCTGCCGCAAAGAAGGAGAACGGAGAAGCTGACCCTTTGGCCTGGGATGACAGCGACGATGAGGAGTATCAAGCTTCCGGAAATGAAGCTGACACAGAGGCATCGGCTGTTGAGTTGTCGGGGTCTGAGGAGGAGGAGGAGGATGGTAGCGATGAAGAAGTCGAGGGCAACCCTATGTTTGAGGCCGAGGCCGAGGACGCCGAGTCTGAAGCTTCCGCCGAGGATGCTGAGGATTCCACGCCTATGGTCAGCCAAGACGTCCACGACGATGCAGATGATTTGCCAGTGTTGAGTAAGCGACGAGCGCGCAAGCCGGTCACCATCATCTCCGATGATGAGGATGAAGACACAGTCGAATCAACGCCGAAGCCCAAGGCCGCTGCTATGCATACATCACCCACAGTGCCCAGTACTCAGTCCCCCGCCGCTCCGACATCAGTACTGCGATCAGCCAAGAAGACATTCATTCCTGGTTTGCCAGTACAAGGCCCCGCCGGCCTTGGTCTGACTCAGATCTTTGCTGGTACTATGGATGATAGCCAGATGGACTCTGCCAGTGGCCCGACTCAGTCCATGATGCCTGATTTTGACCACTTCCCGGATTCAAACTTTTCCGCCACCATGGACGAGCCTATGGAAGACATGATCTTGGACAGCCAGAAAGATGACACCCAAAAGACCACGCAAGGCGTTCGGCTCAACTTTTCTCAATCTCAGATGCGCGGCCTTGATAGTCTGCTGCGAGAGGAGAGTACCCAGCTTTCCGACATGATCGAGCTTTCTCAAGATGGTGGGCTTCAGGAGCACACTCCTTTGAAGGACAGGTTCATGGACGCTCCTCACTCGACGGTAGATACGGTGATGGTGGACCCTGCGGAGGCTGGTCAGGAATCGCCCCTGGTTCGACGTGGCCGTCTGCGTCGCAGAATGGAGACTCCATTGCGCATTGAAGAGACCCCAGAACCGACAGCTGCTGAGAAAGTTGATACTGCTTTCAACCTGCTCAAGGAGGGTGCTAAGAAAGAGAAGAAGCGACAACTCCAGGAAGAGTATAACCACAAGAAGAGCAAGGCTAAGGAAATGGTCGAGGAGCAGGCCGAGGAATCCGAAGACGAGTACGCTGGATTGGGTGGAGTTGATGGCGAGGACAGCGATAATGAATCGGTTGCCTCTCTCAAGGAGATTATCGACGATGCTGCCGGGAACGACGTCGACGAGGCCAAGCTGGCTGCTTTCTACGCGTAAGTGGTATTCACCTAAAACATGGAAACATCGTCTAACATTCACAGTGATCGGGAACGCGCTGAAGATGAGAAGCAAGTCGAGAAGCTTTTCAAGGATATCACAACCGGCATGCTTCGTCGCAAGCGTGGAGCAGGCTACGATCTTGATGACTCGGATGACGATGGAGAAGCTCGGCGGCGAATGAAGCGACGTCAGTTTGCAAAGATGCAGAAGGCTCTTTTCTCCGACGAACGCGTCAAGAAGATCGCTGAGAATCCTGGCAACCAGGCGTTTCTGCGGACGATCGAAGATCGGGGCAGTGACGACGAGATGGACATCTTGGGCGCACCCGAGGAGCCAAATGAATCATCACAGCAGTCCCAGTCTCAGGAAGATGAGAGCAACAAGCCACAAACCATCCCTGATAGCCAGCCACGAAAGGCACTCGGTTCCGCAGTCAATAGGCCTCCTGCCAACATGCGGAGAACTCAGGATGGCAAGAAGCCTTCCAACATTGGTGAGGTGCGCGAGACGTTGTCAAACCTTCTGGAAGAACCTCATGGCTCCGTCATCCCCGCAACTGAGATTGGGTCGGATAGCGAGGGCGAGGAGGACGCTACTCCCTCGTCAGCCCGAAGCGACAAAGAGAACCACGCACCGAACCCCCGTCGTGGACGTGTCGCCGTTGTTGACCGCATCAGCCTGAAGCGCAACAGCTCTTCCTCGGTCAGCACCGGCCGTCTTGCCTTCGCAACAGCATCGACATCCTCATTCAAGGTGCCTGCGCTACTACGCCGTGCAACCACCAATTCATTGGTCTCAGGATCGGCTTCCACTACCAGCTCCGGAGCCTCAACACCGGCGAGTGGTTTCGGCGAGGATGCCAAGATCAAGAAGGGTGCCAGCAAGAAGAGTGGCGTGCATGCATTTGCACGAGACACTGAGCGAAGGGCGAAGCTTGAACAGAGTGAGCGTAGGAGAGAGGAGAGAAAGGTCAAGGGCGCGGAGAGGAGAGTCGGGGTTGTTGGTGGTCTACTGGGTAAGGGCACGTTTGAGTAAACTGGCATGGGCGGAGTTTTGGGGATTGTTGAATACAATGGACAAGGGAATGTTTACGGAATAGATATCCTCGCATGGAGTTGGGGTTGGACAAGAACTTTGATGGTTTTATGACAAAGGCATGCATATCTAGTAGCAAAGAGATTTACTGTTTATTCACGTATCAAGGTTACGTTTGCAACGTTGAATTCGTCATGCTAGCCAACTTCCCGACCCGGGAGATTGCAATGAAGGCAGCCAGGTTGCTGAGTCTAAGCAAGCCCTAGGGAGGCAATTGATGGGCCATCATCAGCCCCAGGTTGAGGAAGGGAACTGATTTTGTATGTACGGCATTTAACGACTGAATATGTCATTTGTCATGTTGATGCGAAGTCTGCAGAGAGGGGGAAACGTTTGGGGGCTCACTAGACTCCACAAGTCGCAGCTAAACCAAGTTGCAAAAAGACTCAACACATCAAACCTACATCTCTCCAATTGTCCGCCCAGCGGACAAAAGGACAACTGCCTAGAAGTCTACTAGGTATTCTCACCTAGATTAAGAGCCACATGGGCAAAAAGAATGATTCCGCCCGGG
>JAAGWO010000642.1:0-14728 GCA_013266205.1 Fusarium decemcellulare
CTCTAGAGGGACCTGCGCCAGAGAAGCCAATCGAGTCCGGGCTGTGTATACGACCAAGACGGACAAATCGAGGGAATTCGCCCGGCGCCATTGTGCCAATCGAAGAGATTCAGAGCTTGCGAAACCTGAAGCGCATCTCGTTTTATCAACATCGATCAGCAAACGACCCTCCGCGAACGGCCTCCATCCATCCGGGTTCTGCGCAAAAGAAACGTCACGCCACGCTCAGATCGATGGTGCTTGTGAGTGGCAACTGAAGAGACGCTGGAGACTCGAGCGCACTCGACCCTGGTTTCGCACCCCCGACAGAAACCTAGCAAGGGCACCTCGAGACCTCCGACGCCGCAGCAATCTCCACTGCCGGTCCCGTGCGGGCAACCTCCAGCCGCCTTGACGAGATATCCACGCGAGCCATCCTTTACGACGACTCATCGATTTACCATCTTGTTGTCGTGATTTTGCCCCAACTTCTGCCCTCCTACCGCTTCCGCGGCCATCCCTTACCCACGCGCTTGAGGTGAACTCAACGTAGTCGCCATCGGCAGCGACAACGCTCCGTTACCATGGGTTTTGGGAAGTGTGAAGAGGCGCCAATATGGGACATCGATGACTTTAGTCGTTGCTTCCGTCAAGAGTTTGTGCACCCGGTTCCCCGCGCTTCCATGGTTGGCTGACCAAATTGCTTTTCTTGCCTTGCTCTAGCTACCTCCAGATTCTTCTCCCTCTCATCGCCCTGTTCTTCTCCGTCGCACGCCTCTCGTGGTTCAGCATCTCCCGCATTCTCAAATCGCGGTCCAGCTCTAGAGCTAAGTATAGCGCGCTTTCCAGCGAGGACCGCCGCCACAGCCACACCGATCTCCCTCCCGAGCAAGATCTCACAGTTGACGACACCGATGACGACGATGAAGCCCTTGAGATTAATGGCGGCCGTTTGGCCCTCGTCAAGACCACTACCCGCGGTTCTATCGTCCAGGCCGATACCCCCCACGCACAGCGCCTCTCGCAGGTCGTTGAAGAACTTGCCATTGTCGGTCTTGTAGCCACCCATACTATTGAGCTTGTCAGCACTGGCCGCAATCACCACAATCACATTGCCGCCGTGGCTGGCCTTGTCAATTGGATCTACATCCTCATCCTCACGACTTTGCGCCTCTTTTTCGGCAACACGAAATGGCGAGTCCCGCATCTCTGGAACCATACTGCCTTCCTCTATGGCGCCAATTGGGTCTTCTTCCTCTTCGTGTTCCGATCCGCTATTATCCACCCGCATACATGGACATCGCAGGTTTTGGCCATTGTCGAGTTTGCGCTTATTACCCTGCTTTTCGGCATGGCAATTACCACTAGGAAAGGCAATAAGACGGTTCTTATGGAATGGGAGGACGGTATCGAGCCCTCGCGCGAGCCTCTTGCAAGTTTGTTCTCCCTTGCAGTCTTCGGCTGGGTTGACGCCATTGTCTGGAAGGGTTGGAATGCCCCGATGGAGATGGAGCATGTTTGGAACCTGCTCCCTAAAGACAAGGCCGCCGCCGTTGTTGCCGACTATCGCCAGATTAAGCAGACGGGCTCTCTTGCTATCCACTTGCTGAAATATTTCAAGAGCATGCTTTTTGTCCAGTGTTTCCTAGCTGTTATCGCTGGCTTCTTTACGTTCGCGCCCACCCTGCTCCTCAAGGAGATTCTCGAATACGTTGAAGACCCATCACCACCCAGGAATGTTCTCTGGCTTCTCGTTATTGGTCTTCCCATACTTGATCTTGTACGTTCATACGCCGACAATGCTGCGCTTTGGATTGGTCGAAAAATATGCATTCGAGTCCGAGCCATCATCATCGGCGACATCTATGCCAAAGCCCTCCGCCGCAAGGCCGCGGCCGGTAAGGACAAGGTTTTGCTTGAATCGAGCAACTCAAAGTCCACCAAGGACGAGGATGCTCCGACCGGTACCATTAGCAAGATTAAGCGAGCCCTGAGCATGAAGAAGACAACGGATAATAGAACCATGCCCAACGATACCGAAGCCAACGGCGGCGCCAAGGATGTTAAGAAGGACGAAAGCGCTGACGAACAGGCCAATCTGGGTACTATCATCAATCTCATGTCCGTCGATAGCTTCAAGATTGCCGAGGTCACCGCGTATCTTCACTTCCTATGCGCGTCTGCGCCCACGCAACTGGTTGTCGCCATCGTTCTGCTCTGGCAGGTCATGGGTCTTAGCGCGATCCCCGGTATCGTTGTCATGGTCTTGCTCCTGCCCATTAACTACGGCCTTGCTAGGGGTTTCTCCATTACCTCGAAGAGGATTTTGGCTGCGACCGACAAGCGCATCAATGTCACCAACGAGGTCCTCCAGAATATTCGCATCATCAAATATTTTGCCTGGGAGCAGCGCTTTGGTCGCATCATTGACGAGAAGCGTCAGGCCGAACTGAAGGCATTGCGCTCGAGATTCATGGTCTGGGCATTGGCCGTCGCCATCTGGAACTCTGTCCCTGTCCTCATCACATTCTTCTCGTTCCTTGTCTACACTCGTGTTGAAGGCAAGGCTCTGCGACCATCTGTTGCCTTCACCGCCATCTCTCTCTTTATGCTTCTCCGAGTTCCCCTTGATCAGTTTGGGGATATGTTCGCTCACGTACAAGAGACCAAGGTTTCGATTGAACGTGTTGAGGAATTCCTCAGGGAGGACGAGACAGACAAGTACATCCAACTCGGCCTGGATAACGTGGATGAGAATGGCGTCAGGCGCATCGGCTTCAACAATGCTACTCTCATTTGGGGTGGCAAGGACACTGTTGCCGAGGACGGATCCCAAGCTTTCCGTCTCATGGACCTGAACATTGACTTCCAAATTGGCAAACTGAACATCATCGCGGGACCTACAGGATCTGGAAAGACGTCAATGTTGATGGGTCTCCTGGGCGAGATGACGATGATCGAGGGTGGCGTCTATTGCCCTGGTGGACGCAGCCGAGAGGACGTCCGCCCCGACCCTGAAACCGGCCTTGCCAACACAATTGCATACGTCGCGCAATCTGCGTGGTTGGTCAACGCAAACATCCGAGACAACATCCTCTTCGCGACACCTTATGATGAGCAACGGTATCGGAACGTCATCGTTGCTTGTGCGCTTGAGCGTGACCTACAGATCCTCGATCACGGCGACGAGACACTGGTTGGAGAGAAGGGAATCACCCTCTCTGGTGGACAGAAGCAGCGTATTTCCCTGGCTCGCGCGCTCTACTCCAACTCGGCTCACCTGCTCCTCGATGACTGTCTGAGCGCTGTTGACTCGCACACAGCGCAATGGATCTTTAGCAACTGTATCAGAGGTCCTCTCATGAGGAACCGCACCTGCATTCTCGTCACCCACAACACAACCCTTTGCGTTCCATCGTCCGACTATGTTGTTCTGTTGGACAATGGCCGAGTAGACATCCAGGGAACTTCCAAGGAGGTTATTGCTTCGGGCAAGCTTGGCGAGGAGATCCAAAAATCCCGTCCCAGCTCAGCCAACCCATCGCAGATTCCGTCTCGTGTACCGTCAAGCGTTGGCGACGACGATACCATGGTTAATGGCCAAGGCGATGCTCTCGATGGTGTGGACAGCTCTAAGAAAGACACCAAGAAGAAGCCGAAACAGGACGCCATGGAAGAGAGCAAGGCCACCGGATCTGTCAAGTGGCCTGTCATCAAATACTACCTCCAGTCTATGGGAGCATGGTGGTTCTGGATCGTTGCATTCTTCGTCTTTACTACGCAGCAGCTCTCGGGAGTAGCCACCAACTTTTGGGTCCGAGAGTGGGCGAACCAATACGTTACAGCATCACCAGATCTTAAAATGGCTTGGAGTTCTCAGTCGAATTCCCACACCACCTCTACGTTTTCAACAACTCAATTTGCCAATGTCGTCCGGCTCGGCAATGGCCATAACCAGCCGGTGCTGTATGCTGACAAGACTCAAGATGTTAACGTCATGTATTACCTTACCGTGCTTGCAGCAATCGGAGTCGCGGGCGCCCTTGCGGCTCTGATTCGAGATCTATGGGTGTTCCTGGGATCATTGACAGCATCGAAGCGTATTCACAACCGTCTCATTGCATCGGTGACACGGGCTCGGTTCAAGTTCTTTGATGTTACACCCCTGGGCCAGCTGATGAATCGCTTCAGCAAGGATTTGGAAGCTGTCGATCAAGAGATTGCGCCTGTGGCAATTGGCGTGATCAGCTGCGGCATCTCTCTTGTGGTCACAGTCGTTCTTATTGCATCTATTACACCCATGTTTTTGGTTGCCGCGGTCTTCATCGCTATTCTCTTCTATCTCGTTGCTATCTTCTACCTCCGAGCATCCCGCGACCTCAAGCGTCTGGAATCAGTCCAGCGCAGCCCTCTCTTCCAGCAGTTTGGCGAGACGCTGAGCGGTATGACAACGATTCGAGCCTACGGTGACGAGCGACGCTTCATCCGAGACAACCTAGAGAAGGTCAATACACAGAGCCGACCCTTCATCTACTTATGGGCCTGCAATAGGTGGCTGGCTTTCCGGGCTGACGTTATCGGTGATCTGGTTGCCTTCTTCGCGGGTGTGTTCATCATTCTCAGCTTGGGCAAGGTCGATGCTGGTGCGGCGGGTATCTCTCTGAGCTACGCGTTGAGCTTCACTGAGAGCGTGTTGTGGCTTGTGCGACTGTATGCCATCAACGAGCAGAACATGAACTCTATGGAGCGTATCAAGGAGTACTTGGATGTGGAGCAAGAGGCCGACGCTATCGTTGAGGACAACCGACCTCCCGAGAACTGGCCTCGCAGCGGAGCAATCGAGTTTGTGGACTATACGACGAGCTACCGTAAGGAGCTTGACCCGGTGCTCCGGAACATCACGCTCAAGATTGACCCACGGGAGAAGGTGGGCATCGTGGGGAGGACAGGCGCAGGCAAGAGTTCGCTAGCTCTGGCCATCTTCCGAGCACTGGAGGCGGACCAGGGTAAGATTCTCATCGACGACGTCGAGATTGGCAAGATCGGCCTACAGGATCTGCGAGAGAACATCACCATTGTGCCTCAGGACCCGACACTATTCCATGGAACGATCCGGAGCAACCTGGATCCGTTCGACATGTACACGGACGATCAAATCTTTGCGGCGCTGCGACGAGTACAGCTCATTGGGCCTGATGAGCCCATAACGGTGCCGCCCACTCCTACGCAGACGCCCAACTCGCCCAACTCGCCGACTCTCAAGATGAACAAGAACATCTTCTTGGACCTTCAATCACCCGTGACGGAATCAGGATCGAACCTGTCACAAGGCCAGCGACAACTGCTGTGCCTGGCGAGGGCGATGCTCAAGTCTCCGACTGTGTTGGTGATGGACGAGGCGACAGCATCCATCGACTACGCGACGGACTCGAAGATCCAAGAGACGATTCGAGAACTCACGGGTACGGTGATTACAATTGCGCACCGACTGGCGACGATTGTAGACTACGACAAGGTCCTTGTGCTGGATAAGGGTCAGGTGATGGAATATGCTCACCCTTGGGAGCTGATCAACAAGAAGGACGGCACCTTCCGCAGCATGTGCGAGATGAGCGGCGAGCTGGAGGTGCTTCTCAAGGCAGCTAAGAAGAAGTGGGATGCAGGACGTCTAGTGGACGTCGACTCATAGGAAAAGAGACAGTTACAGCAGATAGAAGAAGAGAAAGACGAGGGATGAGGGGGAAAAAGGGAGGTCTCGTGTACGATGCATTGCCGAGCGATGGTCTTTGCAAAATGACAATTTTTCATGTGTACAGTGGCGAGTGTTATAGAGAAAGCCCACTGGTTCTTGAATAAGTAAAGAATAACAAGTATTATTTGTACGATTTGACCAGAGGTTCTTAATTGGTGTTTGCCAGAGTGTGATCCGGCAGTTGGTGACAGCTCCGAGTTCGGGTCAGGGTGCCGAGGGTGGAGGCGGGGCCGGAGCGGAGTTGCACTGAATCTCCGCAATTCGGCATGTGTAGGTCGGTGGTAGTAGGTTGAAGCCCTGGGGATGCCTGCATGAACTTGCTGACCATCAGACACGTTGGACGGCGTTGCACCATTACATATTCACATATAGCGAGGCGCAATACATTTGTTTCAGCCATTACCCCGGTTTCTGTCAATTAGCCTTTGGCCTGTGAACTGCCATGTAACCTGATTTCGAAGGCTGACGCCGAGGCGCTCAGGCAGAAACTCTAGCCACAGAGAGAGGGACACGAGTACGTACTTTGGCGTCGTCACCTAGCAAGGCGATTCGTTGGCCTTTACGACTGTTGACATTCTTTTCGTCTTGACTTTTCTTCGTTTTATTTTACACTTTGTTTCGCGCTCTCCCTCTGTTGTCTTCTGTTGCTTCCAGAACCCAAACTCTGCCAGTCTCGAGGTTCTGCCTCACGATTACGCCTTATAAGTCGGTGGCCACCTCTGCGGGCTGGGCACGTGCTCAACAGCCGCTTTCTATCAGTCCATCTACGACTTCTTCTCTCCCCCACCGTCGAATTCACTCCTCCAGGCCGTGCAGTAGCTCCGGGTTTTTCTCGCTGCGGACCGCGCATTCGACATGAGCAACCATCCCAGCGATGTCGAAGCCTCACAGACGCATACTCCTGTGAGCGTAGTGTCTGACCAGACAACGGGCTCTCGCATGCCGCTTCGTCGATATCCCGAGGGAGAGTCACAGGCCCCGTACCGCGACCAGGTTTACAGCGACGCTGCAGGCAGCTACCATGACCTCGCTCAGGACGATGACCCGCCTCCGAGCTACACTGTCTCCGACAACGAGGGCCCTCACGCCAATCCCTTTGACCTCCTCCCCATAAACGGATCTAGCCTAGGACTTGAACCCTTTAGAGGAACCTCGAACGACAATGTCGTCTACTACCTCGACAAGCGCCTCGACACCGACCCGGACTTTCTGGAGCAGCACATCAATGACCTAGCCAAGGAGCCGCCCCGGCCCTACGTCCGTATCCAGGGTCTCCACCGCGAGACGACGAAGAGGCCCAAGGAGGACCAGCAGCATAAGAGTGTCGTTGACTTTGACGTCCACGTTGAATTGACGCCGCTGCTGTACGAAGAGATGGCCACCCAACGCTCCTGGCAACGTCTCGTAGCTGCCAACAACTTTGACAAGGTACGCCGTGGAACCGTCACGAAGACCCGCGCTCCAGGGTTTGGCGGCAGCGGCCCTCCCGAGGAGGGAACCCCCAGCGTGCGCGAGTGGTGCCATCGCTACTGCGCCAAAGGAGGTCTCAAAGCCTTTGCCCTGGAGCGCCGCCTCACCGGCTGGGACTTTGCACTCGTGGGCTCCAAGCTCGAGAGCCTGGTGCGGTCCACAAACTACCGCGGGCAGCTCAACATCACCTTTCCGACGACAAACGCCCGCGTCGAGATCTTCAACGAGTGCCGCACCAACCGCTGGCGCCTCACACGCTGGATCTCGCTGACCTTTTACTTTACCTTTCTGTGGCTCTTTTCGTGGCCGTGGCTCGCGAGCAGGACCAAGTGGTTCGAGACGGTCCACGTCGAGTGGCCCATGAGCCGGCCCGACAGGCGGGGCACGCTGCGGTACGCGTGCATGAGCGAGGACCAGTGGTACCGCCTCTGGCAGCGGCCGATACAGCAGGCGGTGCTCGCGCGGCGCCAGGGCAGGCTCACCCAGGACGACATCAACGATGCCTACAACGCCCCCGGCGCCGAGGACTTTGCGAGGGGCATGAGGGCCGGGCTCGAGGTTGTGCAGCGGACGTTTGGCTGGGGAGGCGACGTCGAGACCAGCTGCAACTCGTCCTGCAGCATCCAGAATTGAGGGGAACTGGCGTATCAGTTCCCTGGAGTGTAATGTTTTGTCTGATCACCACCACTCCTTGTTGTCTGGTTTTTCGTAGCGTTGGCGTACAAGTCTGATATTCCCTATGTGGATTCAAGTTACTCTGCTTTGTTGGGGAGACAAAATTGGGCTGGGGTATAAGGGCATAGCATCACTGAATTTGACATCAATCTCACTTTTCATATCTCTTGTACCTTTTGGTCAACCCATGTTGAGCTTTGTTTCCAAGCAAGCCTATTGTGTATTTGATGTTGAAATGCTAAAGAAAAATTTGAGTCGTTTCGTTATGTGACGCCTCCACTACTACAAATTACTGGTTGACTCCCCAACTATCCAGTATAGATACGCGTCTACTACTATCCTTCACATAACATGTACAAATTGCCATGCTCAAATCACTGAAAGTTTGAGAGCTGATGTGGGTTTCCAAAGGGTTCTTCTCTAGGGTAAATCCCCTACCAAATGCTTATCTTATCTTCCCCACCACCCCACCATTCATCAAGCTCTCTCACTCATCAACTACACATCAATTACCAATCCCTTCACCACCAAAACGCGGCCTCATCCCTTCATTTTCAAATTCATAAACTCGTAAAGGAAAAGAAATTCAATTCCGGCGTACATATACAAAAATGGCTGAAGCCGAGATGAGTTCGGGATCGAGGAGGATCCTAGCTGTGGCGCTCGAGGGCGAGACGGCAGTTTTGTCAAGGGTGTTGAAAGGTGAGTTCTTGCCGGTTTTCATTTATACAACGTGGACTGGGAATGGAAATATTGCCAAGGATATCATGTACAAAGAAAACAGAAATCCTTGCAGCCCACCCATCACCATAATCTCACACTCGTGCCGACTAACACCATATAGACCTCACTGGATCAGCTCCCTCACCTGTAGATCCCGACCTCGGCCTCGCAGGCACAACTCACCCACTCTCTTTAAAGACCCCCTACTATTCGACCACTGTGCCCATCTGGCTCGACCTCATCGCCTCACCCGCAGACTGGTCCGACTCCTTCCTCTCCCCCGAAGCTGTCGAGGTCCTTGCTGTCCTCGGAGGCTTCGTTGTCATCTTCACCGCAGGCCCCGTCTCCGCGTCCAAAGAGCACCCAGCGCGGGATCTCGTAGAGCAAGTTGGCAAGGTGCTGAAGCAGGGCCTGGGAGGATGGGACTGGGACGGTGTTGGGTTGGCCGTTGGCGTAGGAGGTGAGGGCAGCGAAGAGGAGTGGGACGAGATATGTGCCGAAGCTGGGCTGGAGTTTGTCTCTGTCGGCGGTAAAGGTGACACTGGCCGTAATGAGTTTGGAGGTAAACCCCCCACCATTATTTTATTCCTGACATGTGAATACTGACAACTTGGTTAGAAAAGACAGGTATTGCGCGCGTAAAAGAGGCTCTGGAGGCAAACGACTGGTCCCAGGTTCAAGCGCCACTATCAGACTCTGACTTCGGCGACTTCGAGACCAGCTCAACCAAAGCTCACGATGAAGCTCATGATGACGACGAAGGCGACCTTGACCCCAAGAAGATGGGGTTTGGATTCGACCAAGCCGATTTTGAAGGGTTGCGTCGGGCTATATGGGAAGCTGGCCAAGACGGTGAAGAGCCCTCGGAATCAAGTAAGACAGGAGCAGACAAGAAAGAGAATACATCAAAAGAAAACACCGGTGGAGGTGGCTTTGAGGATTTGGACGACGAAGATATCGCTAAGGTCGAGAAGATGATGAGGAAACTGCAAGCTGTGAGGGAAGCTGGCGAAGGGATGGGAGAGGAGCAGAGGAAGAGAATGGCGGCAAGAGCAGTTGAGGAGGTCATGAAGGAGTTGTAAGAGCGCTCAATAAAGGGTGTTAAACTAGGAGCTGAGAATAGGCGTAATGTCGCGACCAGTATATCTGGACATCGAAAAGACACATGGAATGGCTTGAAGTCGAGCAACAAAAATCCAACCCGCACAGTTAGTTTCTCGATACTGCCATCATGTCAAAGAAACAAACATGTTTGCATATCTCGTTGTCTCTTTGTGCAGTTGCAGATTGCCGTCCTTTGTGCAGCCACACCACCGTCTGCAATAGAACAAGAGATTGCTTGCACTCAGACAATGGGGATTCAAGAGCCAGCATACTTGACAAACCTCTGAATCCCCTTTCTATGGGCGCCCGAGTTTCTTAGTGAAGTTGGGTATTAATCCGAGTCATAGAACCCGAGTCATAGGGCACGACGGACGGCGACGGACGGGTAGATCTGGATCCGGCGAGTGGTGCATTAACTATTCTTTTTCTCCTCAAGAGTTCCCTCTTGTGGCGCGTAATCCACACGAGGCGCCGTCCGATGTTGATGACAGTCGGCTCGTCATGCCGTTACGCGACAGAGTGACATCGGTTGACCCAAGAATCGAGCTTTGCCTTTCTCCGTTATAGGAAGCATCCCGGCTCGTCCAGCTCTTTGGGCCGTGAGACGCTCCATCGACTGGTGTATGCCTCGTGTCATGTTTGAATGCACCACCCTACCGGTAGCATCACTTGTCGGGGTCGCCTCGGTTCTGACGCGCCCGCAGGCATGGCCCTGTTCCAATGTTGTTGCTGTCGCGGTACTCTGTTTTTTATTTTTATTTTTTTCAGGAACGAGAACCGCGTAGCATTGAGGTAGCGATTTGATAACCAGCTGTCACTCTCATGCGCAAACATTGGCGTCGTTCAACGTATCCTGCATGAATAGCATTACGCGACCCCCTTCACCTCGCAAGCGAGTCGCTTTGGGCCGACAATGTGAGGATCGGCATAGATCGCTGGATCTGGATCACGAGGCTATCGTCAAGTCCCTGTCCTGGTGGTGACTTTTGAGCCGGCCGTACGAGCGAGAGCCCGACAGAAACCAACTAGCGTCGATCGGGCCTTACTTAGGAGGCGTCGCGGCGCCATGCAAGGGGGCACATCCAAGTGGCTTGCAGCGCTGGCCTCATCCGCGGTGCTGACCAAGTTGTCGTAGTGTGTTTGCTGGTCGGTCGGCTGTTCTCCTATCCAGAGCCGGTCTCTTCCTGACCTGAGCTTAACGATCGGCTGTGGACAGGTTGAGACAGACGCCGTCTGTGGCTGGAATGGAGCGACCCCAGAAGCAAACATGGGTTCGCCATTTGAACTAGATGGGGAAGCCATTGAGCGGACCAACATCCCCTGAACGTTCGCTGAAGGACGTCAAAGTTCCAACTTCCAAGACGCCCATTTTCCCATTGAGACGCTGTCTGGCTTTGCTTACAGTTCCACGACCCTTGACAGGCACCTTGTCCGTGCATTGTGCCAAACAGGGGAGCGACTCACGTTTCAGCGCGTCCAACTAGGAGTCTGTGCCTCACGTACTTTGTGCTCCGTACAACGTGGGCTTAGCAGTGTATTTAGAGCGATGATGTCGTAAACCCCACCGGGTCAGCATCAACCACGCTCCGTTGAAGGGGCCTGCCAAGATGGGCATACCAGTAAGCCGTCGGACTACAGTTTCTTGCGAGGGAGCGTCGGTGTGGTCGCGCTTTTAGGGATAACAAGCTTGAAGGGAGAGCTGAGAGAGGGCCTCCTGAGTGGTGCATGCCGGCTCTGGAGTGGTTGACGAGAATCAAGTGGTCAAGAGACGCGCTCGACGCGCTGTCATCCCCGCCATGGGTATGTATCCGCCTCAAAGCTTGCCGCCATTGGACAGAGCTCTCGACCCGCCATGCACAACCGGAAGCCATTCTGCATTCTCATCCTTCAGAGCGCCGGATGACCGCAGTGATATTGGTGATGGCGGGATGCCTGCAAGCGCTACTGGCAGTCTTGGGCTTGGCCAGACTTGATCGACAGTAGGGTTTCTCGAATTGTACGGAAGTACGGACTCTGAGCTCCTTGCTCTCGTCTTGCTTGTGCAATAGGCGCAGCGCTGTAGTCGATGATTATCCCATTGTGTGCTGCTCTGTTTTTAGAGCCGATATCCTTCCCCCTTAAGCATGTGAAAGAAGATATGGCGATCATCTCTTTGAGCATAGACAATCAATGCTTTGCGGCAACGCCTGTGGCCACAATAGCCACGGCTTGATCGACTGGAGGTTCTGAAGGAAAAAGGGGTTGTACTCAATATTCCCCGATCTATTCCGTATTGCTCTGGACCTATGCAAGGCGGGAGCTGAGTCAGTTCGCGGGGCAGTCCAGCCTGAACTGCAGTCAAACTGTTTCCCACGGACATGGGCGTCTTTGTCGGCAAGTGTCGTACGAAGCGCGTGCTTCTCAGCGCACAGGGGCGACAGAACCCAGGACGCATGAGCCCCAGAAGAAGAGAAAAAGAAACCGGTATCTGACGGGGCGATCGTTGTCCTAAACTGCTTCGGGCCAGGTAAAACCGCAACACGATGTGGACCGGATGGCATGTGGTCGCTGGTGGGGACACGGGTCCATCTTGGTTGGTTGCTCGATGATGTTGATCCTGTAAGGTACAAGGTCCTTAGACGCTAGAGCAAGGGTCCAGGTCAGGGATAGCGGCCCCGACCCGGCATGGGAGAAAGAAAACGCTAGACATCGTGACCCTGCTGATGCTTGAGAGATGTCTGATGTTTTCTTCCCCTGCCGCCCCGCTGAGAGCCTTTGAGACTCGGAGCCGGTGAGAGCTGCATGGTGCTGAGCTCCAACACTGTGCAGAGCGACAAACACCAATTAGAGCGTTGGTGCCCACCGTAGGATTCATCCCGTAAACTCTTTTGAGTTCTGATGGCTGTCGAGACTCTCTGGCAAGCAGCCACAAACGTTGAGGCGTTGATAGCAAACAAACGGCCTCCGTTTGATCGGTAGTCTATTAATGGTGTCAAGACTGCTGGCCAGCCCACCATAAAAGCAATCGATAGCTGACCGTAGATAGTCACTGCTAGAACTGAAGCTATTTCTCTCCAACCCTCTCTTTGAATGTCGAGTTGCTCACTAACTCGTGAATCCATAGAAAGCCCGATGATAGAGTCACGTTTGAGTGAGCCCATAGACACTAGAGTTGCCAAGCCGTGACCGACTTCTGGTACTAACGACAAAGGTCCGAACAGAGGAGCTTTAGCTTTCTGATTTTTGCTACTCCTAGGTTAGAACCAGCGTCGATCGCAACTCATTCTGAAAAGACTCTGCAGAAGACCACAGTGAAAAAGGGGCCCGATGAGGGAGCTACACACAGTAAGCCTAGGCCGGCCGAGTGGCCCACTGCATGACGATGGGGCGGGAGGCTAGTGCAGGAACAGGGTCCTGGTGCACACCTCGCACAAGCGGCTCATGAGCGCGCAGACGTTGGATTCAAGCGCCAGCGCCCGTGTGGCATGATCCTTCAAGTTTCCCAAGATTCTGTGGCTGTGGCAGTGGCAGAGTGAGCCGCGATATCTGCACGGCTTCATTATAAATGATTTTCTCGGGGAAACGACACAAAAACTCCTATCTGTCTGGTCGATGCAAACTGGCTGTTGAATTCCTAGTCTCGCACAATGTTTAGTCGCGCCAGCTCGTCGAGGACGGACCCCATGTCGAGGTCTTGGCACCCCTATTCCTTTTCGGGCCCCAACTGAGTTCTCGGTCAGACAGGCTTTAGGATTGAGCAAGAGAAGCCTGGGGTCTGTAACGTCATGATGTCTAGACTGCACGGCTACTTGCTGAGTCTATCCCCATGAGTCAAGAGTAACCTTGAGGTTCGCGAGGCTGACTAGTAGCGACAAGTATCATGCTGGAGTTGACGGCGAAAACGTCAGGAAGTGAAGTAGCGCTGACCCGAGACGAGAATGATGGCATGATAAGCGAAGGTCGTACGGCATGTTTCTCCCTTTCGTCGAAACTTTTTGTGGGATTCTCTCGTTAGAAGTTGTTGGTGGCCGAAACCGCTGGGGTCAAGTGTTAGCCACCTCATGGAGTCCCTGTACGCTGTACGGCACGGTAGAGCGATAGGCACCATCGACCAGTCGAAAACCCGGTCAATCTCTGACACTTTGTTGAATGTAGCCCGGTGTGGAGGGATGTGGGAACGGTCTCACCATGGCCAGAGTTGTACGTAGTACTCCGGATGGTGGCTCATGATCACGGTATTTGAGGCGCGCCGGAGCAGGGTTATTTTTGGACGGATAAAGACCGAAGAGAAGCTAAGAGATTTGCAGCGATGTCCGAGGCGCGGTCGACTGGCGAGACGGGAGTTGCGTCAAGGCTGTGGCAATGCACCGCCGCTGCTTCGTCTTGACGTTGGTAAAACGGCCGGTGACAGACGGGGAGCACGATGCTTGCTCCGGCCGCCTGTCAGAGCTGTGGGCCAGCTATCTTTGATCAGCATTCACCATCGAGTTCTGCAGCAAGCAGCATCTGGTGCTCTTCAACCGGTGCAGCCAAGGACCGTCTTGCCACTGCCGTGCCGTCCTGCGATGCTGACAATCAATTCCAGTTTGACGTGCCGAGATACGAATTTGGACCGGGTGATGATCCAAGAGGGCTGCAGCGGCTTAAAGATACTCGGCAGTGACTCTGGATGTCTCGGCGGGGATGGCACACACATCCCAGCATCAGGCAAGCGATGTCGTTCGAGTTCAAGACATGACAGACCTTACGTAGTAGGAACCCTTTGGATGGAGCAGAAACGGAGCCATCGGATCGAGATGGAGAGACCCAAGGTCTTTAGCGAGGCCCGAGGATGTGGTGTGGTCGTTCGTGCCTTCCCAACTGGAAGAAACGGTTCGAGATAGGGCAAGAGCGAACGGTTTGCTGGCTGCCTGTTTTGGCAGGAAGAACTAGGTACCCACCGTATGAGGACGGACGCCAAGACTGTACCTGGCACGGGAGGCTTAGGCAACGCTGTGGCGCCCTGGGGGCTAAAACAGCCAATGGGAGACAGGGATTTGAGAGGAA
>JAAGWO010000643.1:0-57488 GCA_013266205.1 Fusarium decemcellulare
TGGCAACTCGTCTACCACGACCTCATACTTCTTCATGAGTCTCTGTATAATCACGGCAGCCTTTTGCACTGCCGAGTTCGTTTCTTGGTTCTCCTTGAAGACAGCCAGACACGTCAAAAGATTAGCATAAGCCGTAGAGCCTGTGCCGTTCTTTGCGGCGATACGGCAGTGAATGGTGGCCGCCACGTATGTCGCATACGAGATCAGATATGGCGCGCGCCTTACCGAAAATGCTCGATGGTATGCACGTAGGAGACTGCAAATGCTAGAGGCTGCCGACGCACACTTCATGAGTGAGTCGACTGAGATGGAGCGGAATGTGTTGTACAGATGACCATCAGCCACGAAGGGGCGATGGAGTAGAATGACAAGGACGTTGTACATGGCGCTACTAAGGATTAGCACAAGAGTATGACGAGTATACAGCCGTTTGGGGAGCTTACTGTAGACTCAAGACATGAGGCGGAGGCACCACTGTGCTTGTCACATCAGCTTGAAGATGTTCAGGCAACGAATTTTGCCATTCGTTCAACTTTAGCTGGAGTTTCTCCAGCATGGTTGACAGCTCAGCTGGGCTCTGGTCCGAAGTTCTTTCCGTATAGATACAGCTCAGGATATCACTCATGGCAATGGATAACCTGCAGAGCGATGTAAAAGTTGAGATGCTGTAGGCGGGCGAGCCGGAATAGTCGCCTGTCGTCGGAGTAGAGTATGCAAATGGCTGCCAGAACTCGAGTTCTTCGTACGTGTCGAGAAATTTGATAGGAACCATGGCATCTGCTTCTTTCAAAGTCACTGGCCTGCCCTGGTAAAGGCTTTGGATCTTGTCCACAACTGCGATTGTGTCAGAGCCTCATCTATACGTAGAGCCGTGTTAACATACCAAATGCGCCCCAGAAAACTCTTCGGCGAATCTCGAGATCCTCGTCAGAAAATGGATGCGAGTTTGTCAAATCCACGTGCAGCCCGAGATCAATAAGCATCCGAAATGCTAACCCAGCGTATAACCAAGCCGCGCTTCTCTCGTCGCCCAGGGCAAACAGTGAGTTTGTCATGACCAGCAAGGCCTGGATCGTTGTAATGTGGCTCCGGTCCAGAGAGCCTCCGAGCAACTCCCGTACCCTCTCGCGGTATTTCCAGCCCGCTGTGCGAACATCGTTGGGGTCTTTTCGAACTTGAAGCCTCGGGCTGAACTTCGAGGATCCGAAATAGATCGCGTTGAGCAAAATTTTGGAGAAATAAGGGCCATTACAGGCCATATCTCTCATGAACGCCGGTCGATAGGTGATGAGAAACGAGTGGTGTTGTCGGTTCCAGTGCAGTGAGAGTAGATGCATACCTAGATCCGGGTCAACACCATCAAAGTCAAGCTTGCCCTGTCGCAGGTTTATCTCCTCCAATTGACCTAAGATTTACATAAGCTTGAGATCCCATTGCAACACTATCTAACTCACGTTGTCTTGCAGCTTCAGCCATTAGACCACGTTCTACCCATTGATCAGGCATCCGGGGATGAGCATCTTGGCCGGCAGTACGTTCCTGGACATTGTCTTCGAATAGGGCACTTGTACGACCATGATAGCTCGACTCGCCGTTTGCCAGCACAAGGACACGCGCAACACCAGCGTCCATGGAGCGACTGGTGGAAGCTGTGGTATTCCATGTCTGGTTGTCATCTACGCCTCCATCACCACTACCCTGATGGTCACCCTCAGTCGCTGTGCCAGGAGGCTCGGAGCTATTGCCATTGCCGCCGGATGACGCGACCGGACTCGGCGGTCGGACCCGGTCGGTCGAGTTGGTTCGAAGCCGGGTGCTGCGCCGTTTCATGCGCTGGTGTCGTTCCCGTCCAGCCTCCTTGGCAACGTCGGGAACGGGCTCATAGACACATTCCTTGTCATATGTCTGGCAATTGGCGCACACGGGGCGTTGGCCGTTGCACTTGATCTGTCAATGGGTGCGTGCACGCATCAGTATCGCCGCGGGAAGCAGGGCCAGGGTCCATCATCACCTTTCTCTTGCGACAAAATGTGCATGCCTCCACCGCCCGTCTACGAGAGCGGGAAGATACTGGCGGGGCGGAACGATTTTCATCAGGCATTTCCCTGCTCTGGTTCGAAACAAACGTTGCAGAGACAGAAGTGAAGACGACGAGCGAGCGGACGGGAAGAGGCGGGAATGTTTGGGTGCCATTCTTCTTTGAATCCTTGGACCGGACATCCCCGGCGCTATACCCGCAATTGGCCAAAGTCAGTCTCGAACCCTTGTCCGTATTTTTCCCTGACTTCCCGTCTTCCCGTCCGTAATACGAGTCCGATCGCGTTCACGGTTCCACTACCCTAAAGACTAACAGAAAACAAAATGGCATTTTAACACAACTGAAGCGGGATACTACTAGATCACCTCAACAAAACCATTTCCGTAAGATTTTTTATTCATTGTCTCTGGTTGGAAATCTTGCGCGGATAGCTTCAAGTCAGATCATGGCCACAGTCGCAAAAGCTGGCATGGTGTCGGCACCCATGGTTCAACCGCACAGGCCGCCATCAACCAAAACGCAAAAACAATTGGTGACTCCTGGGGTGTCACTGGCTGCAGGAGCAGTCGCAGGAGGCATAGAAGCTACCATCACAGTGAGTTTAACCCCACCTATTATGTTGTCAACTACTCATCACAACCGTTTGGCCAGTATCCCTTCGAATTCGCCAAGACGCTGGCACAACTCAGTGCTCGGCAAGCTACCGGCAGCACAACGGAAATCTCTCGCTCTCCATTTACCGTGATTTCTCAAACTGTTCGTAATGGGGGTTTTGGGGCTATCTATACTGGCTGCTCGTCCTTGATTGTCGTAAGTCATCTCGACTCCCAATGGTTACAGTCATGAGTTAACGATGTCGTCTTGACTAGGGCACCGCATGCAAAGCTGGTGTGCGCTTTCTCTCTTTTGATGCTATAAAGAATCAACTTGTCGATTCCAATGGAAAGTTGTCGCCCGGGTATGCTATTCTCGCCGGTATGATTGCCGGAGCTGTTGAGAGTGTCACTGTCGTAACGCCTACCGAGCGCATCAAGACTGCTTTGTAAGTCAACTGGCTGTAATTTCTCCGCTTGGGAATACTAACAGCTTCTTTTTAGAATTGATGACGCAACATCCGGTAACCGACGATTCAACAACGGATTTCATGCTTTGCGCGTCACTATCGCTGAGCGAGGCATCCGCGAAGTTTATCGTGGTCTTCTTTCCACCACGGTGAAGCAGTCAGCTACCTCAGGCGTACGCATGGGATCTTACAACATTCTCAAGGATCTTGTGCCGTCAGATAAAAAAGGTCCAGTAGTCACATTTGGGATCGGGGCTACGGCCGGGGTCATCACTGTCTACGCGACGCAGCCATTTGACACGATCAAAACGAGAACTCAGGGTGCCAAAGGTGCCACCACAGCGGAGGCGTTTCAGCAAGTATTAAGAGATGGTGGTATTAGAGGGTTCTGGAGCGGCAGTTCCATGAGATTAGGGAGATTGATTCTCAGTGGCGGCATTGTTTTTACAGCTTACGAGAACGTGGCGTCATTGCTCATAGGCCTGAAGAAATAAGCCGCGAAGCCGTTAGTAGAATTTAGAATAGTAGTCGTAGATAGCTCAACCTTAGACAGCTGTTGGAGTCAACATGGAAAGTGTGCAATAGGAGTTGTGCCAAGTCTCGGAAACTCGGAGTCACTTGACTCGTGGCTAATGCCAGACACCACACCCGCAGCCCGTTTCTTCAGTCTAATCTTACTCAAGCCCCTATCAATTGATGACTTTACCCCTCATTTACATGATCCCTGTTGCGCCCAGCTTCCCGGTGCCCAATCTGCATCCGAGAACAGGTCACACCGTCACAAGTCTCAGAGGGGTACGAACATCTCGTTTCTACTCCATTCTATTGCATTCAACTTGTACTTGATACCCCCGACTTCTTCTGTTCCTTCTAACCGATGAGCGGGACCGGCCTCGGCGACGTGCTTGGCCACGGTCGGGAGCATTCGTTCCCGCGGGAGCGAGACTTGGCCACCATCCCAGCCACCCCGCAAAGATCGTCTGACAAGCTAAACCCGGGTTTCTGGGGTCTCCGCATCTTGGCCATGGGCTAGCCCGCACTCTGGTGGCTGTTCAGAGTTTGCACCGTTGGTAAAGAGAGGTCATCGTCGGTAAACATTATCAGCCGGCCAAGAACTGCCAGGATGGACCCCTTATATATAAACTCTGACCAGCCCTTCCCGGTCTTTAAACTACAGGGACTTGACAGTCACATCAAGACTTGGTCAGTTCACTTCTTAACCTTCAGTCTCGAGGAACCAACCAACCTCCACCATGTCTGACCACAAGACTTCCGATCAACCTCGTGGCGACAGGGCATCGCTGTCGCAAACCAATCATCGAGATGACATCTCCGACGAGAAAGTCCAGGTAGCGCAATACGTCGAGAACGCCAGCTCCGGCGACGGCCCCATCCCGCCTACAGAGATACAGGCTCGGTTCGAGCTTCTCCGCCACCTCTCGCCGCACGAGATGGAAGTCCTCAATAAACGCGTGCGCAGCAAGATAGACTGGCACATGATGCCCTGCGTCACGCTCATGTTTCTGATGAAGTGAGTTTTCTTTATAGCAACCGAGGACAAAGGCGTCTACTAACGGGTTTAGCTACCTTGATCGCATTAATGTGTCCAATGCTCGCCTCGCGGGCCTCCAGGAGGATCTTAACATGACCGACACTGTCTGGAACACTGGCATCTCGACCTTTTATGTCGGATATCTCGTTGGGCAGCTTCCTGGAAACCTCATCATGGCCAAGACGAACCCGCGTTTCTTCCTCCCGACCATCATGCTTATGTGGAGTGCGGGAACGATCTGCATGCCCGCAATGACAAAGTATGGAACTTGATTAGAACGATTCAAATGGGGCGGAACACTGACTGGTAGTTAGTGGCGCGGGCTTCTGTGTGGTGCGCTTCTTTATCGGATTGACCGAAGCTCCGTTCTTCCCAGGTCTCACACTGAGTAAGTTGGCTCTATCGAATTTTAACAGCAACGACTAATCCAGTAGTGACCTCGTCTTGGTACACCAAAGAAGAAAGCCCGCTGCGGATGGCTATCTGGCATGCGGGAAATACCATCTCTAACATCATCTCGGGTTTCTTGGCTGCCGGTATCCTCGAGCACATGGATGGAATTGCCGGTTTGCACGCATGGCAGTGGTTCTTCCTCATTGAAGGCATTGTCTCGATCCTGGTGGCTCTGGCTTCGTACGTGTTTCTACCTTCCTGGCCCCATGACACGCGCTTCCTCACAGAGGAGGAGCGCGAGATGGCTCAGTATCGAATCCTCGTCTCCAACGGCGGCATCGATGAGGGTGTGGGCGGAACATGGGATGGCGTTAGAGATGCTGTCAAGGACCCCTTCACCTGGTTCTTCTGCCTCATGCACTTTGCGCTCGTCACAGCTCAAAGTTTCAAGGACTTTTTGCCTTCGGTAAGTAACCGGAGTGTTGTAATACTCCAGCTTTACTGACAGAATTGTGTTAGATCATGGATACTTTTGGGTTCAACAAGATGACCACTTACCTCATCCAAGCCCCGCCGTACGCCATCGCTTACATCGCAGCCTGTCTCCTCGCCTGGTCCTGCGGACATTTCATGGAATCTACGTGGCACGTTATTGTTCCTATCATCTTTGCTGCCGGCGGATGCGGCATTCTCATCGGCACCATCAACGTGGCGGCGCGGTATGTCGGCATAATTCTCCTCGTGACCGGTACCTACAACGGTCTTAACTTGCAGCTATCCTGGGAGACGACAGTTGTGCCCGCCCCACGAGCCAAAAAGGCAGCTCTTATCGCAATTGCCAACTGCATCAGTCAAGTCAGCCATTGGTTCAGCCCTTACTTCTACCCAACGAGCCAGGAGCCATATTACCGCATGGCTGGTGGACTATTGCTCCTCGGTTGTGCATTGACTGTAGTGTCAGCGCTACTGGTGAGGTGGAGAGCAAAGAAGCTGAATAAGAAGCGGGATGAGCGTGAAGGGTGGTCCGAGAACTCTGGTGTTGAGCGTGGTTGGAGATATAAATACTGAAAGACCCATGGCAGTTCATCTGAACACCAACAGCCATGTCTTGTGGTGGAGCTTTTTATCTGTGTGTCTCCCGCCTGGTACAAGAAAAGCATCGACACTAAGATGATTTAATATGGCAAAACTATACATAGCTGACATACTTATGTTGAGATACATGTTACGAAACTATTATGAAACAAGACGCCATTTTGCCTTAGGGTTCTGTCTAGTAATACTTATTGCGCCCTCGGTTGTCTGAGAGAATGACGGAAGGCCAGCGTGGGTTTGATGCTGCGGCTACGAGTTCAATGTTCGAAGTAAAGTCGGTTTCTATTTTGCTCTTATTGCAGTGGATAAAAGGAAATATTTGGCCGAGCTTTCTGAGAGAATTATAATGCAAAGCCTTGTTACTGTAAACGAAGGTTGGGAGGCCGACATTTAGGCCCCCTTAGTAGTTAATACACTTTGAAATGTGAAACCAGATCTACCGTTACATTCTTAAGGCATAAAGCCAAGCATGGACGGCACACCTCCGTATGCTCTTGGGAACCAATGGCCTTTTCGTCTGGCCAAGCACCACAAGGCAGTCCCCTAAAATAAAACTGCTGCCTAACACCAATCTCGTCCGGCCCAATAACCAAGCTACACACATGCAGACCCCGCACTGAGCTGAAAACTGGATCATACGAGGTTCGCCAGCAGCTGAAGGTGTTGACGGCAAGCTTCCTTCTCTTTGCGGTAACCTCTACAGAAAGAGGGAGCAAGGTTGACAGTTATCAAAGTTTAAAACGAAAAGCCCTCACCAAGATACCCCAAGGCTTTGGCAGCCTTTTTCCGACGCACGACCTGTCCAGCACGTAACTCTACAGGCCATCCGACCAGACCAGGACAAGATCTCAGCGACGAATTCAAGACAGATAAAATGGCCCACACAGGTATAGAGACATTGCGGCGCGATACGGAGGAGAGAGGCAAACCGGACTCTGCTGGATTAAAGGAAATCGAGGCCGACAGACGGCTCCAGCCAGAGGCTGATGCAAAGTTAAGCGACAACACTGATGTGAGCGGTTTGCAACAGGCCATGCAAATATTAGATCTTGAAGGTCCGAGAACGTCCGTCGCGCAGAAGAACAAACAAGACGAAAGCGCTGTTCACACCCAGGCCCGACCCCAAAAATCCCACCTGGTGGAGACTAGATCACCAGAACCAACCAGACAAGGGAACTATCCAGCCAAGCATACCACAAGCACTGGGACAGGCGTCACACATGTTGACAAGGTTAAGAATCCTTCTGTGAATCGCACCATAGAAGGTGAGCCCGGGACAGCAATGGAGCCTAGCAAGGACAAGAAATGTGAAGAGGATCAACGAGCTCTAGCTTGGGCGGAGGCTCTTGCGTCAGTAAGAGTTCAAATCTATCAAGATCCAGAGAGCATCCGGGCCGACGTTGAACGAGCAATGCGAGAAAAGAGCCCCGAAATTCTGGCATTGGGCGAAGAGCGCCATCATGTTGAGCAGCTCGCTGAGCTGGCCGAAGCAAGAGCGATCTGGAAGAAAGAGGCTGAAGCACGCAAAGCCCAAGCCGTATATCCGAGGAGGCAAGATGACATCGAAGGAATTGGGTACGCCCCGATCAAGTTCACAGATGCGCTGGGCCGGCGGTTCAACTTTCCCTTTCATCTTTGCAGGACATGGCGGGTGGGTATACAGTGAGATTCAAGATGTAGGATGGCAAGCTAACCAGCACTTCATCTACATAGGGCATGGAAGAGCTCATTGTAGACGCATTTGCAAATGTCAACAAAATATCTCCTGGCTTCCGAGGGGGCGAGTTGTGTCTAACTTCACACGTTATCAAGGGCCACTACGACCTCTTCCGCCCCAGTGGACGTCTGATCACTCCAGCCGAGTGGCATAGGGTGATCCAGCCCGGTTGGTCGATCACCATGCACATGTGGCCTCCAGAAAAGACGCCGTCGGCATCAGGGGATGCTGATGATGCTGCCCAGTATCCCAGAAGAGGCATTAGTGTTTTCCCCGCAGAGCTTGTTTCCAAGAAAGCTTTGACCGATCTAGAACATTCATTTATAGAAGAGGTGAGGTCAAGCTACAATTCAAGCCATGCGTAGTAGCTAATATTTGCACAGGACGACAAGGTCATCGTGAAGATAGCACTTGCGAAAAAGCAGATTGAGGAGATACTAAAGGTCAGCGGTGATTACAACAAGGGTACGTTTCCCTCTCAAAATGATAGGCCCAGAGTTAATACCGCAACAGCTGAAGCAGAGGCAAAATCTACCCCAAGAACTGACGTGCCCCGTACGGGTGCTCCATCGACATCATCAAGTGACGGTGCATCTGCAGAGTGGTTTGACGCCGAAGAGCGGCCCGACACCTCGTAACATGCGGATAGCAAAGCAATACATGAATGAGATATTATCGACCTTCCAAGCATGTACATCGTGTAGATGGGTTTGCAGCGAGCGATTTTCAAGTACGACGCGCGTCAGGCCAGGGTGGTAATTGAGTTTGAGCTCGTCAGCACACTTGAGCGGAGAAGACGGGGAAGGAAGACCTATGGGCAGAAGTATTCAACGCCTTGTACCGTATAGTAGCAATAATGAACAGATTTCCTGCAAGTTTTCGGGTTCACGGCTCCTCTTGATGTCCAGAAAAAGCTGGGGTGGTGACATATCCCCGAGGGTAACTCTCGCGTTAAATTCGAGACTGCCTCATCCAAAACTGATTGGAGCAGAGGGGAGGGTAAAAGGGCTGAGGAGATAACAGCAGAACGAGGAGATGAAGTGATGCGGGATTAGTAGCGTATGGGGTAGATTAGGCCGAGCGAACCATCGAGCAGCCAATCTTCCCCTTGGAGGGTCATGATAAACGGGGACTCTGGACGTTTCAGGGGACGGCAATAACAACGGGATTTTATTTAGGTACTCGAATTGAACGCAGGGCTGCCCCTTGCCCAGTGGAACCAGACAATGAAATTATAGGCGTTCACTGCCATTCATAATGATGCCGAGTTTCCAGGTTGGTTAGAGTTACTAGCTTCAATCTGAGCTTAAACCAAGTATTTCCAAGCTTGGATGTGAATTGAGTGTGATGTAAGACAAGTCATTGTTCTAGAACTAAGAAAGAAGCCGTTTGCGGCCTTTTCAAGACCTGTTTTCCCCAAAAGCTTGGCTATGCCGTATATCTTTTGAGACATCAGTTGGATATGGTGCCGGCGCACGTGCCCCGTTTTGGGCCCACAAAAGGTGGGAATAGTGGCGAGTATCGCCGAGATTCTTGTTTCGGGCCGCTTGTGGAGATGTGCCGGCGCCGGCCGTCGCAGAGCCGCATCGATGGCGTCGATGACGATGCAGGCGTCAGGGGTGACGAGACCCTGCCCTGCACGTGTGCTTGAGGAGTCTTCAGAGTCTTGGCGATTGGAAATAGTTGCAATTCGGGTTGATGCTGGAGTCCGGCTGTGTTTTGGTCACGAGGGCAATTGACTATCGTGACCAGTCCAGGTGTTTGCCATGTTACGAACTGTTCGTCATTAGATGCGTAGTAATCTATCTCAACGCCCAGCTGGGATCAGAACATGATTGATGTCGGTCCGGTATGGACTTTTCTTATCGTAATGACCCGAAATTGACCACTCAGTCGTCCAGACATCCAAGATTACGGGCTTGGTGTTGAGAGCTTGCTCCGCTCCGGGACGTTCGGTCAAACGGGAGTGGATAGGCCTCTATCAATTTGACCGAATTCGCGCCATTGCAGTTATCACGGTCGGCCTCGTCGAGATCTGAGTAAGCAACTGAGAGATCAGGGCCCTGCTTGGGAGTGGGCCAAGAGAATGCAACGGCAAACTGCAGCTTGTCGACAATCTGGCCGAAGAAACAGGTGTTGGACATGAAGCCAGATCAGATCACGCTTCACGATCTACGGAACGGAGGTGCCAGTCCGTGGCACAGCGCATCACTCGACTTTTGCATGCTCGCGACACCGAGAGAGCGGTCCTCGGAATTAAACATTTCGCTCTCGCCGACCGCATTCCATTCCCACGCTCTCTCGGTGAGTCGGTCCGATCTCGGTCGCATCATCAGCTGCGATGGGGCTGTGGATGAGGCGACGACGGGAATAGCAGGACATGAGTTGGAACGGTCCTCAACTCAATTCAGCCAGCAATTGATCTTCTTTATAGAAAAAAAAGACATGAATGCAAATAATAATTGTACAATCCCTTCAAAGCGGAAGTTCCTCTTCAGGAGCCCTGGCTCAATTGACCGCCATAAAAACACGCTCCCATCAGCCCATGCACCGCCCAACGGCGATCACCACGCCAAGAGATAGCAGCGAAACTCTGTAGAAAAAAGAACTGGGCCGTCGTCCCATTCCCAGGGTCCATCTGCGTCATCATTTGCCGAGTCCCAGGGCCACTCACTACCGGGCCACAGCGGCCGGCAATAGCGAACGAAAAACTTTTTTAGCCCGTAGATCATCTGGCATCGTACTTTCGGATCCGGTGACGTGATGTCCGGCGGTGCTTCTTGGAGTTGCTCCGACCTCGAGGCGGCTCCGCTCCCGCCGAACGTCCCGAGGGCCACGATCCGGCGTTTCTCGTTGACCTGGAAAGCGTGATCATCAAAAGTCACGAGATGGACGGACCCATTGAACCCATAGTCGGTCATCGTGGGTTGTCTTGATCCTTGGCGACACCCTCCAAGGTTCCACAAAAATGGCATCCAAAAAGGCCCCCTTTCGCTGCTGCTCCTGTCCATGATGCTTTTGTATACATCGTGTCTTACACAATAGTACATACTCACTTATCAATTGTCTTATCAATTCAGCAATCATGAAGTTCTTTAAACGCCACGAACACGGCGGAGAGGAACAACACCTCGAAAGGAAAAACACCACCAACGATGCCGTTGACGGAAAGGTTACCTTCCTGGCCTGCTTCCTGGGCCTCACGGCCTCGGTTGGCGGTTTGATGTTTGGTTATGTCAGGTATGCGATACATTTTCTGTAACCTCAATGGTTCAGACTAACACCAAGACAGTGGTCAGATCTCTGGCTTCTTCCTCATGGACAACTACTCGCACCGCTTCGGAGAACTACAAAGCGATGGCACGTACAACTTCAGCGCAGCTCGTCAGGGAACAATCGTCGGTCTTCTCAGTGCTGGCTGTCTGGTCGGATCCCTGATTTCCGGAAACCTCGCCGATACCTTCGGTCGCCGCCTTACAATCTCCTTCACTGCTCTCTGGACATGCGTCGGTACCATCATTGAGATCTCCTCGACGACACACTGGGTCCAATTCGCCATCGGTCGACTCGTTACAGGTCTCGGAATTGGTTCTCTTTCAGTCGTCGTCCCCATGTACCAGTCTGAATCGAGTCCCGCCATCATTCGAGGTCTCCTTATCTCGACATACCAGCTCTTCGTCACTCTCGGTATCTGGACTGCCGAGATGGTCAACTGGGGAACCGAGTCAAGGACCAACACCTCGTCGTGGAGAATCCCCAACGGTCTTTCGTTCCTGTGGGCTCTGATCCTCGGTGCCGGTATCCTGCTTCTCCCTGAAAGCCCCCGATATGCCTACCGCAAGGGACGTGAGGAGGAGGCCCGAAACACCATCGCCAAGCTTGCTGGCCTTGAGCCCAACTCCCCAAGTGTCAACCGCCAAATCGACGAGATCCGTGAGAAGCTTGATGAGGAGCGTGCTCTGCCCGATACCAAGTGGCACGAGATCTTTACCGGTCCCCGCATGCTCTACCGAACTACCCTGGGAATTGTCCTTCAGGCTGGTCAGCAACTCACTGGTATCAACTTTTTCTTCGTGAGTATTCCTTCTACAGCATTCTGTACAGTGTTCTAACACGAAATAGTACTTTGGAACCACCGTCTTTGCTTCCACTGGTATCAAGAACAGCTACGTCACCCAGCTCATCCTCGGATCCGTCAACTGCGCTTGCACTTTTGGCGGTCTCTACGTCGTGCAAAAGTGTGGTCGCCGTATGGCTCTCATGGTTGGCGGTGCCTGGATGATGATGTGTTTCTTGTAAGTAATACCTCGATCCCATTCCTTGGTCTCCACTAACATGTTGGCAGCGTCTACGCCTTTGTCGGACACTTTGCCCTCGACCATGACGACCCTCTCAACAGCCCTGCCGCTGGTGCCGTCCTCATCACCTTCTCCTGTCTCGCCATTGCCGCCTTCGCTACCACCTGGGGTCCTCTCGTCTGGGCTGTCGTCGCCGAGCTCTACCCCTCGCAGTACCGCAGCCGATGCATGGCTCTCGCCACTGCCGCCAACTGGCTCTGGAACTTCCTCATCTCTTTCTTGTAAGCAACTCTTCATCATACTCGCCCAGGACTCAGTTTCTAACTTTATCCAGCACCCGCTTCATCACTGATGCCATCGACTACTTTTACGGTCTCGTCTTTGCCGCCTGTTGTGCCGTCCTTGTCCTCATCGTCTTCTTCTTCGTCATCGAGTCCAAGGACCGCACCCTCGAGGAGATCGACACCATGTACATGCTCCACGTCAACCCCATCACCTCCAGCAAGTGGAACGCCGAAACCCAGAGCAACAAGAACCACCGCGAGGCAACGACTGACGAGGAGCATTCTTCGTAAGAGGCACCCAACTACCTTGATCGTTGAGCAGCTGGCCTGCGACCATTGCATATATCAGGAGTTTATGAATAGAGAGTAAAAAAACAAAGTATAAACTGTTAGACAGATTAGACTCTTCAAGTTAATTAGCGAGCATCCTCTTCCCGCAGCACAACAGCGAGGGATGAGAAGTAAATAAGAAAAAAACATATTGATATAAGCTGTCTAGTAGTGAAAGTCATATGTACAAGTCTCGCGGTCTTTGGCCAAGGCGTTGATGCTAAGTCAGGTTACACAGTTCCTATCATAGAGTGTGGCCTTGTGCTTCAAGCCCGTGTTCACAACTAGACGTGCCTAGAAGGGTACAATGTTGGCCGCCCAGAACAGTTCGCCCTGAGAATAGGTCTCAGTCAGAGGCTTGATGTGCTCTATGACACAGCTCTGTTCAGTTGATTGACCACTAAATCTGGCGTCAAGCCAGGTAGCAATATCGGCACGAGCAGACTCCAAAACCTGACCGTGACCCATGTTGGGATACAACTTGGCATGCGCAGGGCTCTTCGGGTAGCTCTTGCACGTAAGGTTGAAGTCCTCCATGGTCAGTGACGCAGGCGTAATAGTATCAGTGACGCCCTGAATGACCAACAGAGGAGCCGCAAGCGGATGAGGACCCTGGCCGTTGTAGCGGACAGCCCAGTCATTAGTTACAGGGTGTTCCAGCCAGCTCTTGTTCTTGAAGACCACGTCAGGGGCGAGAGAACCGACTGCGGCAAAGCCAGTCTGGAAACACGAGTTATCAAGGACCTTGAGCCGCTGGAGAATAACATCGCCAACGTAGTCCTCGACCTTGATCTTGCCTGGATAGAGGCCGGCAAGTGACTGCAGGAAGTAGACAGAGAAGGGTCCACCTCCGGTTCCAGTCTCTTCCCACGACAAGGGTATCAGTCTCTGGGGACGCAAGGCCGGAGCAGCAGCCACAGCACCGACGAACTTGCCAGCCTTGTGCAATCGTTTCTCGCTTGGTAGGGCCAAGCGCTCAGCAGTACGCCAAGCTGTCATGCCTCCTTCGCTATGTCCAAAAACAGCCCACTTATCACTCAGAAGGCCGCTCAAAACCTTCTTGGCGGCGACAACTGAGTAGGCCACATCAGCGGCATGTAGGAAGCCAGCCTCGTACATGAAGCCTTGAGGAATGTCAGAGCCCTGGCCAGCATAGTCGGGCGCAATAACAGCATAGCCAGACTCGGCCAGGATAAATGGAGCCTTCCAGTCGTAGTATAGGCCTCGATTGTTGGTCGTCGAGCAGAGACGGCTGCGACCGGCTGTGCCATGCGTCCACACAACGGTGCGGAGCTTTCCAGGCTCGTTGGGGGTCGCAAGAGTCTTATGGTAGGGGAGAAGGACCCAACCAGTGGCGGGAATGCTCTTGTTGTTGATGTCTTCTGTCGCATACATGAAACGGTACAACGTCAAGCTGGCTGGGATAGTCCAGTTCTTGCTGAGCTGCTCGGTGGGCACGTTCTGCCATCGGAGAATATCGCCGGGCTTGGCAGCCGAGATGTTGGCCGGGGTCGAGTAGAATGAATCGCTAACAATGTCGCTCACCCAGAGTTTAGACTCGGACTCGTAGGTTGCCTGGATGGCAGCCTGACACTCGTCATTGCAACCCTTCTGGCACTCGGCGTCGCAGGTGGGATCTTGAGCAAGCGCCGATGCTACCACACAGGCGATAGAGAGAAGAGAGAAGTGCATGATGAATGCAGTGATCTCCAGAGGATGACACGAGGGCTGCCGAGATGCTGGATTCCTACACAACGCGAAGTTGTGAGGAGGCCTGGCCAGCCCTTAAGTATCATGGCATCTGACCAGGATTTCGGAATCAAATAGGGACCATTTCCGAGAATCACATCTTGATGTGCGCTTCTAATGCTACTGTAGATGGGAAGACCAGGGTCGCTACCGATGAACCCGGGCCTTGTATGCTACGCGATGCTGGATGCACTATCATGTTTGGTTAATCCAATTAAGGTTTCTCGGAACCCCGTGCTTTCATCAGGGGTATTCCAAGCTCATGAACTACAAGATCGGCAGGTGCTCTCAACTTTAGCATGGCGACCGGGCATGGCGCATGTAGCTTCCTATTTAGGAAGTAGTTGCCGCCAACCACCCTCCCCCTTTCTTTTAACTATACCATACCTGGGTAGGTACGCACGGAATATTACTGGATGATAGTAGCCGGCAAAGAAGACGGCACCTGCGGTTTTCAAAACTAGACTTGCAAATAGAGTATTGCCGACTTCAGGTTTAGGTAGCCTTGCTGTAAATGGGAAGTGATCCTAGTAAAAGCAAGCGATAAACCTCGACACCCAGCCAAACACCTATGTAAGTTACGCCAAAAGCTGAGCCAATCAATTTTTTACCGCCTAGCTGTTTTCTTGAAAGGTCAATATCTAGAGAACGGGCCAGCCCATGCCAGAGGCAGAGCTGAGAAGCCACATAGGTAGGCTACCCATGGGTCATGCACAGGTCAGAGAAACTCGCGAGGTTTCAACTTCAACCTAAATATAACAGATTTCTGTAGGTCTAAATTTGATCCTACCTATGGCAAGACCACTCTATTCTCTCAGTTTCCTTGGCCAATAGGTCGATGGAGGTTTCGCTCAAGCAACTCTTTGAGACCCGTCTGCTTGATGTGGCTCCATCGCCGACTATCGATGCTATCATAGTCCATGATGCCACGCAAAAACAACCTCATGTACGTCAAGCCAACATAATCTAGGTACTGAGTAGGCGCAATCGTCGCTCGAGCCTCGTTTACTAGCCTATCAATATCTTCAACAGTGCCCAGGCTCTTGGGCTCGAGTCGCAAGCCGTGCACTTCCTCATACGCTCGTCCCATTTCGCGTGTCGAGCATCGAAAGCTTTCAACATAGTAGAAACCGCCATCTGAAGCTTTAGGCTCGGAGATGGCTTGAATCGTATACGCCGCAAGATCCTCGAGCACGATCCACGTTAATTGTTCATCCCCGGTCCCAAAGTATGACAGAGTTTTGGATTGTGGGTCGATGGGATTGCTATGCGGGGAGTGCTACAGCAGATATTCCACGATGCCTCCCGTGAAGCCGTAAATGGGCTTGATCTCAGAACTCAGACGTGCGTGGTTGTGAAAAGCGATGAAATTGTCGTAGCTCTCACACTCGCCGAGCTTGAGCTTGGTCCAGTCATAGTTCCAAGATGCAGCATGAAAGATCTGAGATATTGCCCAAGTCAGTCCAGTACAAGCCAGATGTATAATTCTAATACCTTGACACCAGCACGCTCTGCAGCCCGTAACAAGAGTATTTGCCCATCCACTAGGGCGACGGGCGAGTAATGAACAGCAGATATGATGGCATCGACGCCCTTGACAGCTTCATCCAACGCAGGAATGTCATAGACATCCTTGAGTTTGACAAAGCTTTCAAGACGGTCGACAATATCCTTGGGGAGCTTGTCGGGGTTTCGGCCGAGGCCCCGAACCTGATGGCCTGATTTGAAGGCGGCCTGTGCGCATGCTTGGCCAACGAGACCAGTGACGCCAGCGATGAGGATCAACATTTTGGCTCTATGGGGAGAAGCATCAGATGAAAGTTATAATTAAGAAGCAAAAGCTCAGAATGACAGTTCTAGACCGCAATACTTATACTTTGATCATCTCGGCCGGTTAATATTCCAATTCTGGCAGTGCTTAATTCCGGAGCTATGATTGGAATAACGACCTGCTCCTAGTCGCTGAACGACGCAATGGATCGAAGAAGTCGAGGACTTGCTTGTATTGGGCCCACCAGTTGTGGAACCTCGGTGCTTGGCGGACACCGAGACCGAATTGGTACCAGCGGGCCCCCAAAACCATTCCAAAGCAGATTCCCTCCCTCTGCACTTCCTCACAACGCAGCACTATGGAGGTCCACTGTCTCTTGGCTCACAACATGACCTTGTGGCGGAGGAAATAACTAAAAACTCTCTGTAGTTCTACTGCGTATGTATATGCGTATTGTGCCAAAGATGGGATTCTAGGGATTTTACGGATGGCGGCTTATCTTATCATATCTATCTTATCATGGTCGATCTTATCTCTGTATCGATAACACAGTGCCTCCCGGGTAGCACATTTCAACAGATGTGCACTTTCACCTGCATGCATTTCCTTTAAATTCATAGTTAGATCCCATAATAGTTACTATTTATATACCCCTAGGAAACTCATCTGAGCTCTGATGCTCTATGTCAGCTCGTTGGAACCTGGATTCTTGTTGTTTAGCCACGTTCTTGACTTTGTGTTTTTCTCATTTTCTAGCACCGACCTCTTGTAACTAGCTCTGATTCTCTAATGAATCATACAATCGCCACTGGCTGTCATGGCGTCTCCCAAACCGATTCTGTCGCAGCTCGCGCTTCCAAACGGCAATATCTCTGACGCTGTACCTGAGGTCTTGTCCTCCTGTTCAGAAATCTCTGTCACTATCAAGGGAACTATCGCGTCATCAGACGCTACCACCTCTCCAGAATGGGTTACACTTCTCTCCTGCACCCAACAGTCACCGCCCTCTGCTCTTGACTGCCCAGCATCTGACCCCTTCGACGTGGAGACTGACGGCACTGAGCCCTCAGGAGACGCCAGAGATGCTCTTACCGATACCATAAAAACTCGATAAATTCGTACAGCGCTAAGAGCCAGACTGTCTCCGCTTTTCCACTTTTAACCGTATGAGAGGCCACGGTCAAGGGAAAGCACTGGCTGAGGGATTTTTGTGGCGCTTTTAGCGCTACACGAATTTATTGAGTTTTTACGGTAGTCCCATTGTACTGTCTGACAGTACTTCAAATATGCCTGTCTCAGCAGTTTCTGATGCTGGTGCTCCCCTCCCAGGACCAAGTATGAGGCCACCATTCCCAATTCTAAAGCCTCCCACGACCTTAACCACCGAAACACCCGGGCTTAGTGCCCCTCCCACTACTACAACTGTGGTGTTGCAGGCTGAACCAGCCCTATGGGTCCAAAAATACAGGACTCTTTCTCTTCACGACCATTACTCTCAAATGACTACCTTACTATTAGGCCAAGGGCTTAAAGATACTATCATAAAATAAGCTTTAAGTCTTAGCTACTATATACTATTAGTCCTTTATAAGATATACCTAATTTTAACCCTACTATGGTCTAAGAATTTATCCAATTCTCATGTTTTCTTGGATCCCCTAGCCAGCCTCATCCTCTGGTGGTTATTTTCACTCAACCAAACTTGAGCATCTATTCAATGATTGATAACCATCCATTGTGAAGCGTCATCTTTTTACGACGAGGAGGCGTAGGCGAGATGCCAGCGACACAGCGTCACCATCTAATAGCGAAGTCATCCCATCAAAGGCCAGCTTCCAATAACAAAGAACACATTATCATCGGCAGCGTCACATGGGTGATAACGCCTAGACACAGGCGTCAAATTGAGCCTTGGCCTGCTCTGCAGTCCCCAGCCTCAGCCACACGAGGTAGTACACGAGCCACAGCCACACATCAAATGTAAGATCATTGTTAGCATTGTATGCTACTGCCCCAAAAGGCCAGTCTCGTCTCTCGAAGTGTTACGAGAGAAGAGGCAATCGGGGGCTATAGAGTGAGGGTTCGGCGAGCCCTTTACGGAAGGTCTGCGAGATACACCTGCATCAAGCTCAATGGCACTTGGTATCGTCAATCAACAACACTGAAACGATCCGCATTATTTTCAAGCTTCATTAACTCAATTGTTCATGTTTACGGGTAGAACCGACCCGTGCCACATTTCGGAGACTATCAGTGCTGGTACGCGTAATCGGGAAATGTTTAGCCTAACGCGTTGACCGAAAAACATGGGGCGGGCCTGGTTCTTTTGTGGCGGGAGTGCCTGATTAGCGGCAATACGGAAGTAGAGAGCTTCATGCGGCGAGTGGAGCGAGGAAAGCGGCGCCTCAAACGACCGATATCCGTGTCACGATCATGATTAAGAAGAAAACGATCCATAGAGTCGGAGGTGGAAGCGCTCCGTATTCCGCGCTGGTGTCGTTGGTGTCGTCAAATTAAGTTTAGAGCTCACGATCCGCGCGATTTTGGCGCCGTGAGGCGGTGCACAGCTGGCTGCTATTAACATTATTCCCGCTGAGTCATCAATAAAGATGCCCCTTCTTCAATCTCATGAGGTTTGATGCGTATGAGGATTGTACTGTTTTGGACTAATAAGTCATTTCCTAGTTTCAGGGCGATTCCCAAAGATGTCATTGCTCGGCATTCGGTCTTAGGCATGGCCTACGGCCACCTTGACATTCGATGGCTCTCCTCTCGATGAGCCGGTCTATAAAAGACTGCCTCCTCTACTCTGGTACAATAGCATTGCCGCAAGCCATCATTCACCTTGCTCTTTTACCCTATAGACTCTTCTCTTTTACAAAATGAAGCTGCAGCTTACTCAAATCCTCACCCTGGCACCTTCTTGCCTGGCTCAAGTGGCACTTGGCCCCCCCAGCGGACAACATTACTCCTCCGTCCCACTCGAGACACTCTCAACGAACGCGACATCGGTCAACATAGTCCCATACCAGTCGAACGCATCGCTATACTACCTGGGCTACGAAGGCAATGATTGGGAACGCCCCTTTTCCAAGTACTGGAACCCTGTTTTGAACACCATCTCGGACGAACTGCAGAAAGGAATTACCGAAAGCCCCTATGCCAGCCGCCTGAGTGAGTAATTCTACTCGAGCCTTCTTCTTTCTTCTCACTGACTTACTGTGCAGCTTTTACCCCCCAGGAAGCGCACGATTACTTCACACGACCCGGATATCTACAATTGGAGAATGGATGGGCAGTGGGGGATGATGGAGTGCTGATGCTGGCTATCCGTACCGATATGGGCGATGGTAGGCTGGCAAGATAATGTGAAATGAACGTGGTGCTGACTTCTTGGTAGTCACGGGAGATATGTATGACTGGTGGTTTGGCTGGCACTTGGTTGATCCCCAGAGGCATGTCTATCTTCCTATCTTCCACCTCGTCCACCATCTGACCCACCTACAGATACAAGCTATGGCATCCACTGGTGCATCAGTATGCCTGGCGCTACCCCAATGCGGCTGACTGGAGCAACAAGACTCTGCCACAACGCTACATCGGATCGTACTCCTTCATCGACGAATTCATTGGTAACTTTGCTGCCAAACTGACCGTTAACTTCGTCGAACCCGAGTCCGTTGGCTTTGATACAAGTGCTTTCGAGTCCCAAGGTATCGAGACTATTGTCGTCGGCCACATCACCAATGGTGGGTCTTTGGAACGACTTCCATGAAACCAACTAACATCACTAGAACATGTTACCAACGTCACCGGAAATTCTTACCTCATGCATCAGATACGCCGCAAGGAGAATGGGCAACGCGAGCTACGCTCTCGGTTCTTCCTGGAGCAGTTTACCGAGGATCAGCCCCACCACCTCGGGGTTCATTGTGGTGTTGAGATGTCTCGTAAGTCCTTAGCATCGCCATGGCATATCATACCTTTCTAACACACCACAGACCTGGCTACATTCTTACCCGAACTGTACGCGGAGTTTAAGGACACGGTTTAATGCCAACCGGATACGGGGAGTCGTTGAGACTTTTCTGTCGGGATGATAACATTCATGCCCATGGGTCTACTAAGGGTCATTCCTTCACCATTCAATTCTTGCGTGATTCATTCACAATGTAACTTAATTTATACTACAATTTGAAGCCCAATACCAGGCACTTTCGTGTTGAACGAAATCGTGCTCCACTGAATAGACCTACCATTCTCACATGGATAATTGCGGTCCCTAATCACGACGGAAGAGAATTGTACCAAAACCCAACTGATCATAGCCGCCGCTGTTGGGGCCATAGTCGCCGCCACCACCTTCAGCACCACCGGCGGCATCGACAACTTTGTCGCGGTATTCGGCTGTCCACGACGCATCCAGGCTCTTGACAGAGGTATAGTGGGCATGGAGCAACTCTGCCACCGGCCTCTCTTGGCCTCGCTGCCGAGAATCAATCACGGTATGAGTGCCGTGGCGACTGTTGTAGTAGGGCTCAAATGGGACGTCATGACCGGTGTTGTACTTCAAAGTGTATTCAGCCCTGTAGATTGTTAGTCGACCATCGCATTGCTGAAAGCCAATCTTGCCGGGGTTTGGTTACTCACCCAGCCAGAATACGGTTGTCGAGGTACGCAAACAGATCTTCTCCTTGGTTGTAACTTTGCTGCGCAACGACACCGAGGAGGCCCATGTCCATGAGCGTGTGTCCCTGGTCGCGTCCGGACTCTTGGCACTGTGCCAGAGGCTTTCCGGTGTTTTCTTCTTTGTGAACGAACCAGAGAGCATTCTCGATAGCGCCCATGCCGCCTCCATTCTTGAAGTAGTCGATGGCTTCGTTCATCATGGTTTGGTTGTCAGACAAGACACCAATGGCGTAGACGGAGGCGAGATTGCATAGATCCCACTGCGTAGTGCTCAGTCAGGCAACGTTATCTCGTCGAAAGGTGGGCGTGTACTTACATTGGCCCAGTAATTATTGATGGGGGCATCGTTATGCTCGGTCAAGAACCGATGGTTGTTTCCATAGAACTCGTTGGCCAGGTAATCGGAGATCCGCTGTAGGCCATTCCAGCCTTCATATCCTCTGAGGATTTCGGCTGCATTGGCCAATTGATAACCTTGGATGCCCGCCGCGAGGTATCTGTCGGCACTGCCTTGGATGGGAGGAGCTTTCTCGGACCAGGCATCGATGATCCGTGCTGCCGTATTAGCGTGGGCGGTGTCTCCTGTAACCTTCCAGTAGATGGCGTTGGTGTAGGCTGCGTGGACGTCGCGGAAGAAATTGGCAATGTTGTCAGAGCACCAGTCGGTTTGGCCGCGGCAGATGACATCGGTGACTCTGGGTTCCCAGTTGACATCGGCGCGATTTACAAGCTTCTGCCAACCGGTCGCGAAAGGCTCTTTCTTGGAGTCGACAAGACTTTTGATGCGAGAGAAGTCATCTTCGGTGTGGAGGAGGCCGGGGTGCTTGATTCCTTGGCAAGCGATCGGCGCTGCCCCTAGGAAAAGGGTGAAAAGCGAAGACTTCATTCTGCGAGGGCGCCGTGCTATGAGAAAAAGAACTTGCTCTTCTTCAAAATGAGCTACGTTTGAAGAGTTCGACAATAGTTATATCTATTAGGCAGACCAAGGTGATCTGATTCTAAGTTTGCACGTCGATCCTGATGTTCATACACTAGCAATCTCGATAAAACACCAAGGATGACGAGCCGCCCCAATCATTCCAGACCATCCCGACACAAAAGCGACCCCCACTTCAGTCCTTCATTTTTAAGCCCCCCTATCAACATTCGTAGGCCAAAAAAGCTGGTCAGATGCCTTTGGTGTTTCTTCTCTAGCTTCCAGAAATGGCTGTGTTATGTAGTAGTTTTGCTACCCAACTTCAACAACCGCATGTCTGACGACAATAATATCGTGTCATCTTTCCCCATGATTGGTGCTGCTATGACCCAAGAGTGGCCAAGAGTTGAGAAGCTTATAGAGCATGCTACCGTATCAACTTAGCAAGCTAGCTATCCCCGGCTTCTCCGCACACCCGTCCGGAGCATCTCGCGGGGCGGACTCCGGGCGGTAACCTCGTGCCCCTATGCTTCGGGGAAAGTCCCGGAGAGTTATCTGATGACTACTGTCCAGTATCTTGGACCGAAGCCTTGACACATACCTCGTCTTGATTTATTGTTCTCAAAGACAATTGTTATCTGCCAGATAGACTCTGTCTTATGGCATTCTACACACTCACCCGTAACTAAGGATCTTAATAACTTCTAACTAACCAATCTTAAGCATTAGGACAGGGTTATAATGGCCCATAGGCTCTACCTAACTTGCTGAGTTGAAACGGTGCTGTCTCACACCATGCATATTTCAATATAAATATTGAAATTTAAATAGAAACTTATTGGAAACCTTGTTGGTGAAGGCAAAGTCATCAAAAATGCCACATGTTATGGGTCATATGCAAAGATGCGGTGGGTTGACTTTGTTAGATTGGGTCTTTGGGCAAATATCGCACTTTAAGACATCGTGCATCATTAAACCTCAATCATGCAGAGGAAGCCCCTCGGCTGCGTGGTCGGAGTCAATGAATGGCCAGATCAGTTCTTGAAGAAAACTTTGTTTTATCCAAGCGCGTTTATTGCCACCAGGCGAGAGACACAAAATCGTTGACGTCCCCCGTTCATGGTTCATCCCACTTCAGTTCCTTTCTTTATCACCTTCCAGAATCCATTCGACCACTACGCCATCTCTCTCACTTTGATAGACAAATCAATGTAGCACCGATACCAATACGCCCAACACATGGGCCAGAAACAACACATGCTCCTGGCACAAGCCAACGAGGACCTCAACCAGTTCGTGACTGCGTTGCCGCGCTCGGATCTTTTCTGGATTTTGACTATTTTCCTCCTGGTCAATCTCACCTGGATAGACTGGCAGCTTGGAACCAAAACTAAGAAATCTGAACACCCCCGGAAGCATGTCGAGAAAGCGACCTTTGGCGATGTGGACGGCCCTAACTCGCGTCTACTCGCCACATATCCTAATCTTGCGTGTCTAGAGCGCTTCATCATATCACCCTTTCGCCAGTATATCGCCGTCCTCGCTTGCAGTTTTGCTCTGGCAGCACATATTCTGGAAACCTGCTCGATCACTCTTGTAATGATCCAGAGCAGCATGTGGGTGCTGAAAGCGACATATCCTCAATGGAAGCCGTACACCCTGGGCTTTATTTTGTATTCACCCTTACCGGCATTGATGGTCGCGGGGTGGTACGGGACGTTTAAGCTGTGCACTTTCTGTCTTTCATGGCAGCTCAAATATATCTATACACTGCTCGAATTTCGCCCTGTCAGTCCGCCAACCAGCAAGGAGAAGGAGTCGTCGCCTGAGGACAAAGAACAGATGGGGATCGATTAGGGTAGGATTTAGTTGGGGGCGGCGAGTGTGTGGCAATGGGGCTAAAATGACGAACCGAAACATAGGGACTCGTTTTTCCTAAATAAACTCGGGCAGATCAAGATTTTACTATTTTGTATCCGACGGCATTACTTGCACTTCAATAAAAATCACTCTCCTTTACCTGAGCTTCTCAGAGAAATGTGACATGAATGAAGTTCTGTTTCAGTTGACGAAGAACTGATCTCAAGAGTGTAGTCAAGACATGACGATGAGATGGTGCTGATGAGGAAAAACTGTGTTTTTTTGTCTTGTGAGCGGGCCTCTCTGCCTTCGGTAAGAGAAATTATTACAATAACTAATCGAAGAGATGAAAATCAGTAATGGTTGTGTGGAGCTTGAATTTTGATGGTGACGCAACAACTGTGGCATGGAGGTGTGTAATGTAATATGAAACTCTATAGTGGTATACAAACTGCATCGTTACACTCATAGTGACTGTGTTAAGTATGAATGAACCTTCCTGTTTTCAAACTCGCGCTGAGCGGCGAAATCCAGATCTATAAGAAGCCTGAACTTCTACTGCCTTGGTTCCGTCATCTCTTCACTCCTTGCTTATCAACATCTCGTACCGGCATCTCCTTCAATCAGTCATCTATCAAGCCTCAGAGAAACAGACTCAACCCAAACCACCATTCATCCTGCTTTCAACATGACATCCAATCACCAACAGCCCCTGGAACTCCACCAGGATGGGGCAGTTTACAAACTCCTTCACCCACAACTCTACAACACTTTGACACAAAATGAGGGCACGCACTGGCACGAGTTTCTCCTCTCGGAACCCTTCTGGATTCTGGCCTGCATCATCGTCGCAAACAACTGGTGGACAACCTACCAGATGTATGAAGATCCTGAGACCTACAAAGAGCCTGACGAGGAGCAGGGCAGATCCAGCACAATCGAAGAAATGCCTTGGGACAGTCCAGCTGCCTGCAATTTGCGCTTGATGAGAAGGTGGCCCCATTTTGAGTGGGCACTGGACTACATCACTTCGCGCCCTCGCCAGTACTTCGCCATCGTCATGTGCACTCTCATGTTCCCTGTGCAGCTCCTCGAGGGCTACTGGCTTGTGGTCATGGCAACACGACTGACTATTCTATTCTACAATGACCTATATCCTCGCTGGAAGCCATATACCCTGGGCTTCATACTCTATTTACCTGCCACAGCAACTGTACTCACTGCATGGTGTGTACTGCTGCTTGTGGGGTTCGTCTTGCTGGTGCTTCAGTTCGAATATGTCCTCGCGCTGCTCGATATTTATCCAGGAGCTCACCACATACCTAATAGTCTTGTCGATGAGCTTATCAACCTGCAGCATGAGGACGACGAGCAGGGCGTCCCTCAAGATGCGAGCACAGGGGATGAGACGACAGGAGATGAAGATATGGATGCAGATGACGAAGATTCGGATACAGAGGAAGAAGATTGGGAGATGGATGCAGAGGAAGAGCCTGAAGAGGAACTGGAATAGAATTGGATGACAGAGGCAGAGTATCGGAAGAGATTTGCAGAGAGCTGGCAAGAAAGTTGAACGACACAATTCTGTCCAAGCCCACGATTTCTTCAGAGGCTTGATAGTCAGCTACACCCCTGCTGTGGCTGTTAAAGTTCGGAAGGCGATCTTCTACAGAGCCACCCAGCAGGCTCTGTCTAGACGAACCCAAGTTCGTCATTATTCAGGATTCCACAGAGGATTGAATTAGCAATCGAAACAGTCAACACAAGCAGTTTCCGCCAACAAAATACTCTCGTAGGGTGCTTTCGTAGTAAGAAAGGCGGTATGTTCATGCGTGATTTTTGTCAAAGAAATTACATTGTCACCGTCTTTTGTGATATGGGGCCTATTCAAAGATGCCTGCATTGTGTGGGTTTGAATAACTTGTTGTCATGAACACTGTCCGTTCCTGATTATTTTATGGTACTGAGAGTGATATTTTGAAGAAGAGAAGAGAAAAATGCGCGGAATAATTGTAGCCTCGGCTTCGAATAGATCGACAAATATGTAATTAGAGATTGTCACATAGCTTCCCGAAACCGTTATAATTCTGACTGGAGTTGGCCACCAGATGAGGCTAAAAGAAACAATAGGGGCAGATCCAAGGAACGTAATGCCAAGCCAGACCTCTCGTAGGTGCAATAATACGTCTAGAGGTATGGATCGGATCTCGGCACCGTTCAGACGTCAATGCGAAGGGCCGGACTGGGGTCATGGGATGACCGATTGAGTACGATTTAAGCTTGATACTGGTGGAGAAATGGCCAAGACGACACAAGAAATGACCCGCCAATTGAAGCCAAGTCGGGAAACGAGCGGTGTCACGCTCCGTGGCTCTGGTTTCTGGCTCCATCTGCCGGGTTCAAGCAGCGAATACCGCGTTTACCCCACAGTCGCCCTCGGCCTTGCCAACTTGTTGACACATCCGACAATCAACGGAAAAGGGGCCCTGGGCTTATTGGCGTGCCCCGGCAATAAAGCGTGGTCGTGGGCTGACGGAGAATTATGGGGGCAAAATCCCTCGAATCGGCGTTGCGCGTGTGGTGAACATGTAACCCCAACCGGAGTTTCGCATTGAGAGCTGAGTTACCCGAATTGGAAGCTTGGGCAGCTTCAGTGTCTCCCATTGGTGCGAGGGCTGTAGACGAGATGGAAAGGGTCCTCGTGTGCCAACCACCTCACTAGAGCTCCATATCCGCGTTCTGGACTGCGATAAAGGCGTGAAGCTGAGAAAGTATTTAAGTCATGGCGGTTCCAGCAAGCCAAGAGATGTTCTGCACCTCGCTCACAGCTCATCCAACTCAACCAGCACTTGTCTACACTAGCATCCTTTCGCATTTCATCCACTGTTCACCATGAAGTTCACCGCCGCTGTCGTCGCCGCCCTCGTTGGCGCCTCCTCGGCTGCCGTCACCAAGACCCTCCCCGCCTCTGCCGGCTCTACTTCTTTCCCCACTGCTGTTCCTGTCAAGGGCAGCTACGATGGTGGCATGAAGCGGTTCGAGCGAAACCGTAAGCCTTCTGTTTTCCAATTGATGAGCTTGCGACTGACAGTATCTCATAGCCAAGGTTTGCCAGGATCAGACCGAGACTGGTGAGAAGGATGCCATGTTCATTCTCGAGGACGGCGCCACCCTGTCCAACGTCATCATTGGCGCTTCTCAGGCCGAAGGTGTCCACTGCAAGGGAACTTGGTAATTCGCCCTCGACTGAGTATGATTGACCGAACTGTTCGCTAACCTATTTTCTAGCACGCTGAACAATGTGTGGTGGGCCGATGTTTGCGAGGATGCCGTCACGCTTAAGCAGGCCAGCGGCACCTCTTATATCAACGGAGGCGGTGCTTTCCACGCCAGCGACAAGATTATCCAGTTCAACGGTCGCGGCACTGTTAAGGTCAAGGACTTCTACGCCGAGGACTATGGCAAGCTCAGCCGCAGCTGCGGAAACTGCAAGGACAACGGCGGTCCCCGTAACGTTGTCATCGAGAACTCTGTCGCCGTCGACGGTGGTGTTCTGTGCGGCAGTAAGTGACCTCCCATTGAACCAGATTTTATCTGCTTTCCACTCCCCAAGCAGACGTTGCTTCTATATGGTAATCGAGACTGACTTTGGAATAGTCAACACCAACTACGGCGACACTTGCACCATCAAGAACTCTTGCCAGAACAAGGGCAAGTACTGCGACCGCTACGAGGGCAACTCCAGCGGCAAGGAGCCCACCAAGATTGGCTCTGGCCCTGATGGAGTTTACTGCGTTACTTCTGGTGTCACCACCAGCTGCTAAGCGCCCGGCACGATTGACGCAATGACAGGAGGATGATGAATGTTTACGTTCTTATGAAAAGCTTGGATTGGAAACTCGGCTTGTACATATTTCTCGAGTTTCTTTGACTGACACTTATTTGTTGATATCATTGAATGGTTGCATTCCGTGTGACGCCGTCTATATGTGAGGCATGCAGGTTCTAGAACGTTGTCTATCGTGGAGGAAGCCCGAATATCCGGTGGGCTTAGACGTAAGTACCAATGTGATACCCTGGTCTGTTTCACGCAGGTTGGCCATTACTAGAGTGCATGGAGATAATGAGACATACCTTATGCCATAGCGATCTTGAACTTTCTATCTACTTTGCAACAGCGAATGTCATGGAGAAGGTAAAACTTCGAGGACGAGTATAATTAGACTTTTATAGGCCTTAACCTAATATTAAGGTAAAGTTTTAGAGGACATAGCTATCGATTGATCTGCTTATTCCCGTGTTTTTCGTCTTTCTGGAGCTAGGTTGTGTCTGCTCCTACGTACTGGCCAATCCCTCGTCCTCAACCCATGTCTACCCCGGTATCTTGCTTGAACCTTAAGCCGATCCGAGACTGATGCCTGATGCTTCCGCTCCTCCTCTTCCAATCGCTTGACTACTCAACAGTGGACCTAATCATGAGTTACATAAGCCAAGACACATGCTCGATAAAGTTGCGGTTATCGCAACGTTGGAGTCACAGTATCTCCGGATGAGGCGGAACCGACACCACCATCTCGGCTTTTCTTGATTCTATTGTGCCTTTTGGCTACGAAATGCGCGGCACCATATTAGGACCGGGCAAAGAAAGAAACTATGAAGATCGTGCTCTTGTTTTTCTCGTTGCCTAAATCCTGCCCCATCTCTTACGCCCGGTGGGATTCGGGCTGGCCTGAGACACCCAGCGGGATTGATATCCATGCTGGAATAGCTCAAAACCTGTTTCCATCTTGTTCAAATTACGTATGCTTCATGATAAAGTTAAACTATGGATGCTTGAAGGCGACAGTGCAAAGGTTCCTGAGGTTGGTCCAAACTAGCTTAGCATCACAATTTGCAAGGGGGTGAAGTTGTCATCGGAATCAAACCCGGAATCAACTTTTCCTTAATTGACTTCGAGCGTGTCGCGACAATGTTTGTATTTCATAACGTCAAAAAAGCTGCTCTATCGTATTTCTAAGGACTTACCTTTTAGCATTAACTATTTCATGATGCTAGACTTCCTGAATCATGTAGCCCAAGGTAATTCCCCCGATGCTTTAGGGTAGTGAAGCCAAACAGGCGAAGTGCATGCCCAGTTGACAACAGTAATGAGGTCATTAACTGTTGCCTCGAATCTCCGATACTGAAACCAAGATAAAGCACTATTCGTTCCAAATCCGGCAGGTATTCTCATGCCCCCGTAATGTTTCGATCCATCAACCTCAACCGGGCGCACAACGCGGCTGTTTGAGTACAACGCCGGAGAGTTTTGGCTGCCAAGATTCTGTCAGTGTCAATGTCGCAGGGGTCACAACATGACATGATCAAGATCTTCAGTTGCATCGGGATCCTGTAATCACGCGATGAGCACTAAAACGCGACTTTCTGCACTCGGGTATCAAAAAGCCCGGCAGAAACACCGGGGGGGGGGATTGCTTCAGATATCGGCTTCTGCCCGTGATTGGCACTTTTGGAGATGCGCTACCTGCCATGTTTGGGTTTCAAGTCTGCCGGCCCCGGGGACCATTTGCGATGCGGTTTGGCTCCAAGACCTTTTGGACTGAAGCTATCCCGAGACCGCCGCACTTTTGTTCAGGGGGATCGCGTTGAAACCAACTCCCTTGTCGGGAAAAAGATCGGCGATGCGCGACGTGATTGGCTGAGCACCGTGGTCGATATCGTTTCAATCGATATGGCCCGTTACAGGCCCCTCATTGGTGAGATCATGACACTGCTAATTCCATCTCCACTTGGCTGGCGTCTACCAACTCACCACTCACAAGACAAGGACTCTGGTCAAACAGCTCGGCTCTTTTGATTGTGCGCTCCTTCATATCTCGCGCGTTCCTGATTTCCGTGGCGAATGGTAGGGTACAACCAGCTGAACCCCAACATCGGGACCGCTGTTGGCTGCATCACGCACATTACATGTTATGCTATACCACTTGAAGGAGGCGACGCTTGCGATCGGCACTCGCTTTAGGCAGGTATGTCCTCCGAAGTCCGGACATGGGATCCCAAGACCCCATCGATCGACAAGCACATGCTAGACACCATAGGTCGACATGCCGGGCATCATCCAAGAGCTTCGGTGCAACGTTCGAGGATAAGGGGAATTCACACAGAAGCATCGTCGAGATAAATAGATGCTGCTTCTGCTCCCAAGATTCATTCATTCAATCGACACAGACACTCAGCTCTTCAGGATCATTCATTCTCTAGCACCCAACGCTCTCTTTTCAACTTCACTCTTTCAACTTTACCAATCTTTTCCAATCTTTACTTTCAATCATTATCAAAATGCGATCTGCCACTCTTCTCGCTCTTTTGCCTTTGGCATTCGCTGCTCCTTCCAAGCGGGCTGAGCCCGCTCCCATCCTTCGACCCCGCGGTTCGAAGCTCGTTGAGGGCAAGTTTATCGTCAAGATGAAGAGCGGTGTCCAGACTGCTTCTGTGTCTACTGCTGTCTCGTCGATCGAGGCAGACGCCGACTACACCTACTCCAAGAGCTTCACCGGCTTTGCTGCTAGCCTCAAGGAGGGTGAGCTCGAGAAGCTCCGTAACGACCCCAACGTGAGTGTTACTGGACTGATGTTATACGAGAAGTGTACTAAGCCAAGCAGGTCGACTACATCGAGCAGGATGCCATCATCAGCATCAGGGCTACCACCTCGCAGGACAATGCTCCCTGGGGAATTGCCCGTATTTCTAGCAACAGGGCTGGTGGCCGAACTTACACCTACGACGACAGCGCTGGAGAGGGCACTTGCGCCTACGTTGTCGATACCGGCATTGATGTTGACCATCCCGTGAGTTTCAACGCGCATCTAAAGGTGATCACGTGCTGACAGTGACATGCAGGACTTTGACGGCCGTGCCAAGTTCTTAAAGAATTTTGCTGGTGGCAGTGACGGCGACGGCCAGGGCCATGGTACCCACGTCGCCGGAACCATTGGCTCTACCACTTATGGAGTTGCCAAGAAGACCAGCCTCTTCGCGGTCAAGGTCCTCGATGACAATGGCGAGGGTACCAAGTAAGTTACCCCACACTTGCTCATTAAGCTCCTGCTAACAGGTCTAGCTCTGCCGTCATCGCCGGTATGGATTACGTTGCCGAACATGCCGGCTCTGCGACCTGCCCCAAGGGTGTTGTCGTCAACATGTCTTTGGGTGGCCAATACTCCGACGCTGTCAACAACGCTGCTAAGAGCATTGTCGATGCCGGTCTCTTCCTTGCCGTCGCTGCTGGTAACGACGGTGCTGATGCTTCTGGTTCTTCTCCCGCTTCCGAGCCTAGCGCTTGCACTGTCGGTGCTACTGAGCGAAACGACACTCTCGCCTACTACTCCAACACCGGCAAGGTTGTCGACGTCCTTGCTCCCGGTACTGATATCCTGAGCACCTGGCCCGGCGGCAAGACCAACACCATCTCTGGTACCTCTATGGCTTCCCCCCACGTTGCTGGTCTGGGTGCTTACCTCTTGGGACTGGGAGAGAAGGCTGAGGGTCTGTGCGACTACATTGTCTCTACTGCTCTGGAGGGTGTCATCTCCGGCGTGGGATCTTCTACCCCCAACAAGCTCATCAACAACGGCATTGGCAAAGCCAAGAGCAACAAGAGGTTCTAAGAATACCTCACCCACCAACTTATGACATGACTAATGTCTATGTATGATTTACCTTCTAGACGTACGCAATTGATGCATCTCATTTGACAAGACATTGGTTTCTGCTGTGAATTGTTTATGCACGCTGAGTGATTACAGGATACTGATAATTGACCTCATTCTCAAGCATAGTATGAGATTGATTTACAGTGTAACATTCTCTTTTGCCGATACATGAAATACTGGCGGACTACTATAAACAGTTGTTTTTTTCGCGGCTAAATGGAAGCGAACCAAGAATAGTCTCCGTCTTACCCTTTTGAGACTATATTGCGAACCAGGCGGGATGCAAATGACGTGCAAGGAACAGAATGCTACCCTGCCCGCCAATCGTCGGGTATCTCTGTCCCATGTTAGGGAATCAGGAGGAGGTTTTTGCTCCGAATGCTGAATCCGGTCAGGGGGGATTTTTTGGCCAATTGACAATCATCAGGTGAGCAAACGCACGCACCACCAAACATTCGACATCTATTAACCAGGCTCAACAGAGCCTTAGTATAACCTTTTAAGATGAGATGACAGGGAGCAATAGATGGTACCATGACTTCTTACCGAGATCTATTTAGCCTGGCCTTCTTCCGTCGGGCTATAACGGGCCAATCGGACCCAGCGCTCCGTACTAAAATGGGAATTTGAGTCGAGTATAAATGCTTGGACAACATAACCAAACGATGAATATTTTGATCAGACAGATTCAACTTTCTAACAGAGACAGCAAAGTTCTCCCGTCGTTCAAAATGAAGGCCGCCGTTTCCTTGTTCTTGCTTTCCCTTGTGTCGGCTCTCCCAACTACCTATCTCGATCTGGATGATGAGCTCGCAGCTCGCCGTGTCAACATCACCGAGCGCGAAGCTACTCTCGAGGAGCGCCAAGCTTCCGTGAGCATCCACGATCTGTTCAAAAACAAAGGAAAGGTGTACTTCGGCACAGCTACAGATCGTGGTCTCTTAACCTCTGGCAAAAATGCTGCCATCATCCAGGCCAACTTTGGCCAAGTGACACCCGAGAACAGCATGAAGTGGGATTCACTCCAGCCCAGCCAGGGATCATTCAACTTTGCCAACGCCGACTACCTCGTGGACTGGGCTACGCAGAACGGCAAGTCGATTCGAGGTCATACTCTCGTCTGGCATTCTCAGCTGCCTCAGTGGGTGAAGAACATCAACAACGCCAACACGCTGCGTGAGGTGATTCGAACTCATGTCAAGACTGTTGTTGGTAGGTATAAGAACAAGATTAGAGCTTGGGTAAGATCGTGTCCTTTTGTATGATGGCAGCTTCTGACCTAGTCTCAGGACGTCGTCAATGAGATTTTCAACGAAGATGGAACTATTCGGAGCTCTGTTTTCTCAAACCTGCTTGGAGAAGAGTTCGTATCCATTGCTTTCAAAGCCGCTCGTGAAGCCGATCCGTCAGCTCGGCTTTACATCAACGACTACAACCTTGACCGAGCTGGGTCTTCAAAGGTCAACTTGATGAGGTATTATGTTGACAAATGGATCTCTGAGGGAGTTCCGATTGACGGTATCGGTAAGATCTATTTTTTTCTTCGCTCCTTTCGTCAATCACCTCAACCCTTCTCGTTGCTTTTCCCTCGACGGTCTTGCTGATGTGTTCTGTCATAGGCACCCAAGCACACCTCACTGGTGGACAGGGTTCCGCCATCCAAGGCGCTCTAGAACAACTCGCCACAGCTCCAGTCACAGAGATTGCCATCACCGAGCTCGACATCGCCCAGGCGCCAACGAGTGACTATGTCTCAGTCGTCCAAGGCTGCTTGCGTGTATCTAAATGCTGGGGCATTACCGTGTGGGGGATTAGTGACAAGGTAGGAAAGATGCGCTCCGGCATATCATGTCTATGTTGATTGCTAACTCGGGTCAGGACTCATGGAGGGCCGGAACCAATCCGCTACTTTTTGACAACAACTACAACCCCAAGAGTGCTTACCAGGGAATTGTAGACCTGCTTCGTTAATGTTTTCATAGGCAAGTCTATCATTAGATGACTGAGATTTGGATAATTCTATCTATCAATGTTAAAGACCACTGGTCCTTGTTTTTTATAAGTACTGGCCCACTGCATGTCAGATTCAAGTGTATTGCAAAGAATAACCCGCCATTTCCGCCCGATCATATGTGATTATGATTGTCGACACTGATGTTGCCTGTGCACTTGGGGTAGCCAAGCCGCTAATATAAGACTTTGTGCCCTGACTGGTTGCAGTGCCGAGCTCAGCCTCGCCTGATACTACTCCAAGTCCGCTTTCAAGAGCCTAGACCATGAACAGCCCACCCCGTGACCTGAGCCACTTTGATTCAGCTAAACCAAAACAATAGAATGGCCACGTCTAAAACCAAGGGATTCGCTCAATTGAGTTTCTGTCGCTCAACACTGCGTACACCTCACCGCCAGAGCTTCAATCGAGAACATCATATTCAGCATGCCTCAAACGGAGCCTTTAATAACCGAAAAGTTGGGAATCCGCCTCGACTATGACGGGCGACGAGAATACGCGCCCGGTGACACCATCACTGGACAGGTGTTCCGACAAAGTCCTGCAGTCAGCCCAGACTCGTGGGTCAGAATATCCATTTGCGGGCGGTCAAAGTCCAAAATCACCAAGCGGCGTCGCGTCCCGAATGAAAACCGCACAGTTGTTGAAGGTCCGTATCGAGGACGTTTCGACTTGGTCTACTCTCCAGACACCGCGCAAAAGATCTTCGAAGGGCCTCTTCATATTAAAGAAGGGGATGATGAGCTTGCCTGGCCTTTTGCTATTATCCTGCCATTGTACTCCGACTCTAGATGCGTGGCCGATCACAACGACAGGGAGAGTTACCTGACGCTCTATGGAACTCAACACCCCCTGCCACCGACGATAGAGACCTCTGCCGATGGCTATTGGGCGGAGATGGAGGGGTTCGTCGAGTACTGGCTCGAAGCGGAGCTCAATATGACGAAACATGGCAAAATTAAACAGGTCGAGGCAAGGCTGCCCTTCAAACTGACAACACCAAATCAAAGATCCTTGATTCAAAATTTCGAACCCAAGGCGTCGACAAATAACCGCGAGATCGCGTCGTTCCATCTTGCCCCAGGAATGGAACACGCCAAGCTATCATTCAAGCAGAAGATGAAACAAACCTTCAGCTCTTTCAGCTCTACCGTTCCCAAGTTGGATTTCGAGGTTGAAGTGACAGCACCAACCATTATCCAGCTCGACAACCCCAGCCCTATACCATTTCAGATTCGGGTGCTTCCGAATTGGGAATCCACGAGCGAAATCCTGAGAGATGTGCCGCTTAAAATCAAACTCAAGACAGTTGACCTCAATATCTCTTCTGTCACACGTGTAACAGCCGGATGGACAGGTGAGGTAAGAGCAGCCAAAACTACTTATCTTTACGTCTCGAACGCCATCGAGAAGCTCGGAGACGATATTTACCTAGGCTTCGGTGAAGGTTTAGAGCCGCTGGACTTGGGGAAGTTGATTAATCTTCGTATTGGGCGAGAGGGACGCATTGGCAGTGATGAAGGCCATCACGGAAGCTCTCTTGTTCCCAATTTCTGCACTTACAATATCGGCCACTTGCATGAGCTCAAGTGGAACTTGGAGATTGAGATTGCCGGCGAGAGTATTTATGTTGAGAATGAACAAGAGATAGCAATATTGGCGTCACGTGGTGGGCAAGAATAGCTTGCACCGTTTGGGGCGAGGAGTGAATCATGTATCTAGCTTCACCCAAGGAAGCGCGGCCTAGTTTTGATCACATATAAAAGCACGACAGGAAATGTTGCGGTTCAAGATAGTAATTGTTCAGAAACTAGGTAATCTTATTCTGTCAAAATCCTCCTTCAAGCCAAGTGTTAGGTCTAACCACTGGCCTTTCCAACATCAACGCCAAATCGTTTCTCGCTCTGCCTCACTGTAATGTCTGCATCGCTGGCCAACTTCCGAGCAGCATCCGGACCTTGGATATCCTCTGAGGTTAGGCTAGGAGCAACTGAAGGGCCCGAAATCCACCATCCTAGGCTAAAGACCCATCCGTCAAATACTCTCCTCAACTGACCCTCACTCATATGCTCTGCATCCTTGGGAATGATGCCGGATGCTCGGTCACACAGCTGCGAGTCTGCAAGCAGAGCCATTGCACTCCCAATACTGCAGGGGTCTCGGGGAAGAGTCCCCCGTATCTTGACGAGAGCAAAACCTATAACACTGAGGACTGTCATGGTGGCGAGGAGGATCTGGAGAATGAGCTTCGACGTTCCGTCGATGATGAGATGTGTGACTTCCGCTGAGTACGTGCCGGTAATTATCGAATCAGGCGACAGAGATTGCGCAGAGCTGGCATCAGTAGCGCTTAGAATAGCGTCACTAGAGCTCCGATTTCCTGCCACGAGGTTGCGATTGATGACATGCCTGAGGTACTCATTGTAGTCCTGTGTTACGGCCCGGACAAACGTATCCGCGTTCTTGGGCCATGCGAGGTGATCACGGGAGTAGCCCTTGGGGCGAAGAAGCAGGTGGTTGAAAAAGGAATCATATGATTCGGCCGATACATTGGCAGGAAAAGATAAAAGGTTCGCATTCAAGAATCCTTCGAGCTTATACCCCAGAGTATGCGCCTTGCTTGTATCATTCTGTACGCTCTTGGGTTCACCTCGTGTATATATGCTGTCGATTTGTCCAAGAGTAGGATTCCCGCTGTATGTCACTGTCATCGGAATCTGTTTGATCTGTTGAGAGCAAATAATTGCTGTAAGGTTTCTATCTGTGGTGCTGTTTCTTGTGACGCTGCCGAATATCATGCCAATCGACGGGCAATTGGTAGAAACTTGGCCGGCAGTTGATTGAGGGAGATCAAAGTACTTTCCGATCCACATAGGATTCGTGGTCCGGAGTTCCATTCCAAAGGTAAGGTTCGCAAAGCCGTTGATCGAAGAATTTGAGCACCATCGATCTACTCCTGGAGGCCGAACGGTGATCAATGTGCCAATTGCTGAAGCGTATTGACCCATTCGCCCAGCTGATACTTGATAGGTCATGTTTGTATTAGATATGGCGTTTTGCGGAATCGTGGTACAGTTTAAGAAAGGTTGGAGAGCTAATACATCGTAAGTAAAGTTTGCTCCACGACGCACGCTGTCCGATATCGCGGAATCGGCTAACGAGAGGGAAACCTCGGGCGCTACCACTTCTTTCCAGATCCCTGGGGGTGTTTCGGCGCCGCCGAATCGTATTAGGTTCAAAATGACGGCCGCCCCTCCGCCATTGGTAGCATCCGAGAACCAAGTGCGATCCCAGTTGTTGACAGACGCTGTCGATGGCTAGTCAATAACCATGGAGTCAACCGGTATCCAAAGACCAGACACGATGATAGTCAGGAACCCAGCAATAAGTGTCGCGCCGTTGGAAGCTACTGGCCCAAATTGACGGCGCTGAAGGGACTTGAAAATGACGAGGAAAGGGTTGACCGAGAGAAGATGGAAGAGAATGCTTCGATCAGCTGGGGCACTTCCGAACCGAAGATTCGAGTAAGGGGCAAAGATGACGATGGTGGAGTCCAGATTGTTGATCATTGTAGCTATACCAAAGACGACTAGGGTCGATGCGATGCGAATGATGTAGGATAACGCAGCCGAGTCCCTCCCGATTTGTACGAAATGGCTTTCGTCTCTAAGAATGTGGTATAAAAGCTCCAGAACACCAATGGCGACGAGAGGAGCAGTAAAGGTCGCTGCAATGACTGGAAGACGAGCCGCTAGAGGTGCCCAGGCATGCTTCTTCCCTTGGCCCTTGATTGAGGGCGTTTGACGTAGAGATCCAAAGCTGGTGTCAGCTTGAACTTCAAATTTGCCGCAATTGTGGCGTCCACTCTGGTCGCTTGTGACAGCGGCTTGTACAAGACATAAGGTACATTCCAATAAACGCGGTCACCTGTGCAACCAAGGCAAAGGGCCCATGACGGCCTGGGCCAATTAATGCCCTGAATCAGGACAGGCTGCGGCACTATGTAGGGGAACCTGGACCAGGCTTGCAACCTTAGAAGAAAGTTTGCGATCTAGAAGACTCGCTCTGACTGGCCTGTCACGTAACCCTCATAAAACATTGACAAAAATCTCGAACGCGGGCTTACGGCTGATATATAAAAGGCCATCAGATCACCGCGTCACCACTTTGTGCCATGTACTCACAGTTCTCTAAGACGTCTATCTGTGGGCATCCACACCTGTGTCTAGCTCTTCTAGCTAAGAGCTGCATACGGCCCCCAAAGGTGGCGGTGGCAGCGTGAAACAACCGTGGCACTCATCTTGTTGATCAATTAATAAGCTAACATAATATCGATGAGATAACCTGTCTCAGAACACAGATATGGTTTTGAAAAGTCCTTTCATAACCCATGGGGGATGTATTAATGATCTTTAGGTGGTTTTTCATTTGTCCCGTCGTATCCTTTTGTAATACGTAAATAGAACGGCCAATACGCAGTGCTCAGATACTGTGGCGAGGGTTGCAGGGATTCTTACAGCAACCCTTACGCGCTCTGAGGCTGGTGTCTGTAGACCAACGTCAGACGCTGCGCCCAGAGTATTCGTGGAGCTTTGCCCGTCCAAACACCCATATAACTTGTCCCCGTTCCTGGATTTAAGCAAACTGAAGTCCCAGCATAAGTTTAACTCCTGACTATTTTCTCACTTGATAGATTGCCTTTGCGGCGCTTTTCGTCCTGTAGGTTCGACTGCGCCACGAGCTATCTACAACTAGTAGCGAACCGCTCTTGCAGATTCACCACCACGAACCAGCCAGGCATCCGCAGCAGCTCGATGACAGAGATTTCCTCCTGGGGCACATGCGAGTGCCCAGCGAATGATGTGTGCGGATCCTTTGAGGCGGATCCGGATATTGCCGGCATCGGTGTACGGCAACTGAACCACCCTACCCCCCTCAACACAGACTAATAAGACAGCAGGTTGTCAGTTCATTCATCACTTCATCATGTTTGGCGATTGTCGGAACATGTCTTTATCTTTCAATAATTAGGTCTGGGATTGTTCCGGATGGCTCATTCGACCCGCCTGGACTCGCTCTGCATAAGAGTTTCAACCCAATCGATGGATGGGCGCGGAAAACCTTTTGCACACCATTTGTGCGCTTCATTCTCAAATCGAAATGGGTCAGGATTCGTATGCTCAAGTACAAATCTGCGCTTTTTTCTTTTGTTCTCTCCCTTGCCGACATGCAATTGGTCACAGGCATCGCCATGCTTAGCGCCGCCATCATCCAGCTACACAACCACAAGATATCGGTCTATCACTTCAGCATGGTTACGGAGCTGGCCTGGCTAAGCAGCAACGTCCATCTGCTGGCGCTCTTGGCTATCCGCACAGAGGTTATTGGAAGCATGAAAAAGGGACGTCGATGGCTTGTACCTGTGCAAAATAACCCGCCCGTTCTCGAGAGACCTAGAACATCCATAGGCTTGAGCTTGGACGTTTTCGTCCGCGTTGTCAGCATGCTAATCTCAGCAGCATTGTTGCTATATTGTTCATACATATCCGGGGCTGATGGATGGGATTATCACTATAGTTGGCCTGCGCATTGTGCAATTGGACTGAAAAAGTCTGGCAAGCCCCGTGGCTGGATGGTCTTGAACTTTGTCCTAGTCCTCTGGGCTTATCCAGAGAGATGTTTAGCTCTGTGGCCAGCCGCTGGACAGTGGTGGATCGACAAGATGAGACACCGAGTTCTCGACAATAGAGGCTTTGGAAACTCGTGTGAGGACCAGCAACTTCCACTATGGAGGAAGATCTTTGTCTATACCTACTATTTCACCTCTTCTGAGGCAATACAGGTACTCATTGATGGGATCATGTGGTTTGGTTTGGGCGTGTTCTGGATCTTCGCCGACAGAAAGAGCATCCATGAATGGCAAGAAGTCAAGGAAAACTTTAAAGAGGAGAACGACGTTGAAGGGTTTGGGCAGTTGGTGTCTATCTTGATTTTAGGGATACCCTTCCTGCAAGCTCTGCAGGCGTATTGCGGTAAGTTCTTTGCTGGCGTCCGAGAGAATTGGCATTGAAATTGAGAGCTGACAAATGTTCTACTGCGAAGAAGAGTCTAGGGCAACACAACGCGGACATCAGGAAGCTGAGGCACGAAGAACAAGGCGGCGTTGGACGTTTGATATGGAGCTTTTGGAATCCGCACGGCGACGACGGAGAAGGAAAGCAGCCCGAACGAACAAGAATAAGGGAACCTGAGCTACATAAATAGACCCCGACGATTATTGTATGAGCACAAGTTAGGCTCAGGGAGTTCTCGCCCTCATCTTCCTTATCTTTGCCTGTCTCGCACGCGAGCTCCGAACTTAGTCGCCATTGCTTGTCTCTGCCACCGGGGACCTTTCCTTAATTGGAAAACCTTTCATATTTTGGTTAGCAAAACGCATATCGAGACCGCTGGATCTTAACCGATAATTCTGATCGTTGTTTAAACAAGTTTCTCTCAAACCGTTAATCGGGAGACGTTTTTAGGTGACAAATTTTAGTCTGGGTAAAGACTGGCTGGCCTTGCTCTCGTTCAAGTGTGGGCTACATGAAAGCTCACCCTAGAATTTCCTGACTTAGATGCACGGCATCTCTTATTTAGCCTGAGACTTCTCCTTCTCCTGCTTTGCCTTCGCCATCAACTTGTGAACCGAGTCCTGGTCGCAAAACTCAACAACCTTCTTGACCCTTGAACCATCATCTGTAAAGTCCAAAGCCCAAGTGTGCTCCATCACGAGGACCTCGCCATCGTGAAACACCATATCCGACGATGTCATACACGATGCCTTTCTTGCTTCAACGTCGATGACAACATGGGAAATGTCGCTGCGTTTTACTCCTCCAATCAAGAGATCCTCGGCAGTTAGTCGCTCATACTCAGCATTATCGATGACAAAGTCTGCTGGAGCGCCGAGGGATGTGCACAACGATACTGGGAGCAAGTGGCGTGTGCAGTCGGGGGTGGTATTGCGGTTGACGAGGGAGGCGTCATTCTGTTCGGCGGCGTCTTTGTACGCCAGGATGAAGTGTCTGAGTGACGCTTCAATGGTCTTCCTGATCTCGGTAGTGGAACTCATGGTTGCTTCGAAGGGTCCAAGTTGGTAAATTTGGTGATGGTAGATCGAGCAAAAACACTTGCCATTACGATGGAGATATCCTGTCTTCTTATGTTCGTCTCGGACAGTTTTAGCATTTACTGAAGGCGTCTCACGTAAGCTGACGAATAAATACCGAGCGAACGAATGCGAGGAGACGAAGGACCAGCAAGCCAAACAGAGCCCAGAGTAGTCATACTAGTTCAGAGGCGTCTGGCTTGGCGGCTGGTTTCGGCCGAGACCTAAGAGATTCCGGCGCCTCGGGCGGGGGATTACGCCAAGTCGCGGTAATCCGCCGTCGGCTTAGCAACTATCCGAACGGCTCCCGCCGAGTCCGTCGGAGTTTGCAAGGCTTGCAGTTCCCGGTATTACGATTGCTGGCCTTGTCACTAGCCTATTCGAGGGTTGGGTGGATGGCGCGATCTGGTGGCTATCAATCTCGGATAGTTTGACATTGTAACCGTCAAGCATGTCGCAGTAGCTGGCAATATGATCGTCCATGGATTTCGGGACTATGCCTATGTAGTTATCAATCGTTCTAATATTTTTGCTGAGTTTTATATGGTCGGGAATACTCGACTGGGGCGACAGTGTTGATCAATGTTGTCACATGTGTCGGCTTTCTTGTCGTTAGCTGTAGCTTAGGTTTAAATTGTATAAATAAAATTATAAATGTGTATCGTTGCTAAACTTCTATAGAATTGCATGAGCGATATGAAATGACTGTGTATGACGGTACGGGCGCCGATGGCCCTCAGACAACAGACTTCAGCTCCTGCTTCCATTGAATGACGATGCGTTATTGGCCCATGCGACACGCTCTGACTAGGTGGAATTCAAGATGGGATAGGTTTCCGCAGTTATACATGAAAACTTTGCACTATGTGCTGTATAAGTAATAAGTATATGAGAAACTCGGCGTCGAATCTTTTGCCAATGGGAGAGTCCTAAACCGCGGCCTCCCGGGTGCGAGGTCAGACGTTGATTACTTGGCATTGTGCATTCCAACTACCGAAACTAGTAGATAGATAACACTATACTTGACTATCGTTGGGCAGCGGCAAATGAACGTCGCAGTTGCAAAGCACGTCTTATAAGGCCGGCATCCATCACCCACACTAACTTCAGCCCAACTTGTCGCTATTGACAGTTGTCAAAGATCTACAGCTGCTAACCCGATTAGCCGTGACGACCAAGACAGAGGTGCCAAGGTGAGGGGTTGGGCGTTTTCAGTCATTGGCTTGTGTGAGGCACCATGTTCAAAACAGCAAGTAAAACAGTGATTGCGACAGAAACCCCGCCCATGGCGACTGAGACGCAACCATAACGGGTCGGCAATGTTGATATTGAGAACATATAAACCCATTCTCGGACTCGTCAACACCTTGATGGGCAACTGTTCCTGATTCCTACTCCACTCAATTACTACTCTTGTCTTTTCACCATGTCTTCAACATCCATTACCCCAGAGTACGAGGCGAATAATGCCAAATTCGCTGCCGCCTTTGACAAGGGAGACCTGGCACTTCCACCCTCTCGGTATGTCCTGGCAGTTATGTCCTGTCTTATCAAAGTCTAAACAGGCATGCAGTCATGTAGCGGTCGTCGCGTGCATGGATGCGCGTCTTGATCCTGCCCAGGTCCTCGGGATTGAGCTCGGATCGGCCCATGTGATCCGCAACGCCGGAGGCCGAGCATCCGACGCTCTCCGATCAGTCATCATTTCCCAGCAGCTTCTCGGAACTCGCGAGATTGTCATCGTTCACCACGTTCGTCACCACTTGTTTAATCTCACGTTATCGGACTAACCGAAGGCCATAGACCGACTGTGGAATGTTGACTTTCTCTGACTTGGACCTCAAGGCCAAGGTTCGAAATGACCTTGGCGAGAACGTTGACCATATCGCTTTCCTCCCATTTGGGGATCTGAAGCAGAGTGTCCTTGATGACATTGCTTTGTTCAAGAAGAGCCCACTCGTCCTGGATGTCCCCATCACCGGCTACATTTACGATGTCAAGACGGGCAAGGTTGAAAAGGTTCAAGGCTAATGGAACATCACGGATACAGTTTATGGCGGCTTGAGAGAGCATGATTTCTTCCAGATCGGGGCCGACGCGGTTGTTGTAATTACAGAGAACTTGCTCTGTCGGCGAATTCTTTGTGCTGTTAATCAACTTAATGAACATGATTATGAGCTCGACTTCTACATCTCGTAACCTTCCCTTACCCTCGGGTCCTGGCTCAAGGCGGTTACCAGCGGCAAACAAACAGCCAGGTTTATGAGCATGAAGCTTAACCCAACTTCAGCTGAAATACGACCGAGGCAAAATCTAATCACATGTGGCCACATCCGTAGCCTGACATTGTCCTAATAAATAGCTCCTGTTCCAATTTCGCGAAAAAGGTCTTTCTTATTAGGTCGCCTCTCACTTCTCTGCAAATCATGTCGCTATTGCAGAACATCATCCTTATCCTCTCACTCACCACGGCCATTGGCTATGGCATCTATGTCCGAGAAAGGCCAAGCGTGGCACGCATGATAACAAAGACCTGTGCAATTGGACTCTTGGCTCTGTTGAGCGCGATCCTTCATGCTCCTCGCCTGCTGATCGCAGCTCAGGCTTTTGGGGCACTTGGCGATGCCTTTCTCGCCTGGGATGGCGATGGAGCATTTCTCCGTGGCCTTGGAAGCTTCTTAACCGCACATGTATTCTACATCACTCTGTTCATCAACAGCGCCAATGGCTGGGAGTTACTGCTTTCTGGAGGCTGGAGAGTATTTGCTGCTGCCTTCATGCTGCTCCTTGCTTCCGGCATGGTTGTCATGCTGCTGCCTCGGGTGTCATACCATTTACGTCTGCCGATCCTGGCGTATTCTATCGCCATATATACGATGGTGCTCACAGCACTAACCGTCGATAACACGCGCTTGGTCTCAGGTGCTATAATATTCACAGCATCAGATAGTTTGCTCGCTACGGAGAAGTTTCTCGTTTCTCATGATTCTTCACATCGAGCTTGGATGGAGCATGCGGTTTGGGTGCTGTACTACTTCGGGCAACTATTGATCATGCTCGGGCTCCTAAACCTTGCTTAAGCGTCTGCAAAGTAGTATCTTTAGACTGAATTTGTGGTTAAGAAGGTTGTACCTGGCCGGAACGGCATGTAACACTGAAGTAGAAAGACCTTCTCTGAAATCACCATTCAGAAAGAGATAAGAGCTTAATATCACCGGAAGAATTATTTCCAAGAGATTAAGGCAGTACTGGTCTATTCTTGACAAGCGAAATTTCGGATCATTCGCCTAATAATTAGACTAGAGTAATCGTAGCTTCCGAAAACCCTTCCAAGATCTGAGATGGGTCCGAAGGCTCCGAAGTTGGAGATGTTTCGGGAGTTGTTGAACATTCTTCAATCATCATTCCCAGTCTTTCGTATCTGCTCATATCCGTAGGAGACTTCCCCAAGACAAGAAACCAGCGGGAAGCTCGCAGCACATTGCTGTCGTGTGGTAGGCTTCCACCACGCCGGTGCCCCAGATAGAATAGGAACACTAGTGTCTCACATAGAGAGATCTTACTTGAAGATCCGACAGGAGACCGACGAACAGACCTTTCCATAGCACCATCTTGATTCATAGCTTCAAAGCTCTCGAGTGTAGTGTCCGGGTAAAGCTGTAGGTCTTCACCACCACAGGAAACCGTATAACGACTCTGATCCCCTGACGGAATGACGTGATTCACATCACCAGCACGAAGCGTTGCCTTAGATAGGAGCCCACGGAGCGTCACATACGCGCTTTCCACTTGGCCTAAGGGGTTTCTACCGGGCACCTTGGACTCTGCCTTTATAACAGCACACGAGTCGGCGGATACCCAGCGTTCTGATCGCCAGAATGTTACACCGTGGTTCATTGATGCCCACGAAAATGTTGGCGCTCGGTATTGAGAGGAAGAGGTCAAGACGTCATTGGGGCCACCCCAATCAGTGCCAAGATGCCACGAAAGGTCAGAAATAAAATTGTCCACCCATAGGCCCGCAACGTACTGCGAACCAATCAGATCCTGAACCACCTGTGCAATGCCGGATATTGCCGGAAGCTTGTCCATTGAGTTAGTCAAGGATCGGCGTGTGTACTCCTCGACCGTGTTCTGCCAGTATTGATATGCTTCTTGGGGGTCGCTGATTGAGTACAAGGATTTGAAGCTGTGAGAGTTGCTCGCTTTTTCGAGGGCCTTGCATTCGCAAGCTGATCCCTGGAGACAAGACCATCACAGCTCATCTCTGGCATAAGTGAGTCGTCTTCTTGACAACATAGTCTCTTGCAATGTCCAGCCTCGAAACCACAGTGGGAGAGCGTCGTTCTCATATCCATCGGAAGTGTGCGACTCTAAACCAGGTACGACTCTCGCACCCAAGATGGACTTTTGGCCTTCTCGAGTTGTCCACTCTACCAAGTATGGAGGCTTCTCCTCGGCTGTCAGATGTTTCCGATCGAGGAATCCCTCCGTTGCTGTATTGGAAACAGCAGCCGAGATCGTCAGGATGGCATCGCGGTAGACGGATGCCATCTTAGCAGACTCAGCCTCCCAGTCTGAAACCGAATCTTGGATGATACATATTGCATCTAGCCAAAGATACCGGTATTTTAATTTTCGGGTAACCTTGATTGCGTCTTGAATGGTCCGTGGGAGAATCGAGACAGTTATTCCTCTTTTCATAGACTGGTAATTGCCGGTTACGGTTGTGGCCACTTTCGCCTTGCCCCAACAGTAGCTAAGAGCGACGTAGGGCTGTTGGGACAAAGAAGCGGTTTCCACAAGTCTAACTTCAGCATCATCGAGCGCGCCGACGTCGATGAGCCGTGTCGGAAGGCTGAACGATACAAGTTGGCACTTTTGATACATCTCACATCTTTTGAGGCAAGAATGAATGAATCCATATGCCTCGTCAGAGTCCGGGTGGCCGCTCAGCTCAGGGCCGTTGGCAATGGCATCCAAGGCTGGCAGGTAACCTACAGAGCAATTGGTCAAGTTTAAAAATCCAAAAAAGTCATCCAGTAGTGTACTTACCCATTGGAGTATAGATCTGGACGGTCTTATGCATTGAAGGTAAAATTATGGATGTTTCACCCAGTTGCTTGATGCGAATCTCGATCAGCTCATCGACGTCAAGCGGGAGACCAAAGTGCAACACCACGTCGAGAATAAATGAACATTTGCTGCATCCACCTTCAACAGACTTATTCAAAGCGTGGACAAATTTAATAGACGCATGCATTGGGGCAGGGGCTCCCTCGGTCGTGCGAGGCTGTTGCATGCGTTGCGGCGAATACGCCAGGTCGAAGCAGACGCTGCATGACTCGGTAGTTCCGTCACGATTGCGATGAGGAAATTCTAACATGGTGCTCATTGCCGGCATTAGATCGACTCACCTCGATGTTGATATACTGGAACGGCAAGCGTAGTTCAAGAACTAGATAGCCAATACATTTTTGCGGTGATTAGCACGCCACAATTACAGCCTAACTTCCCCTCTTTTTGCCTAAAGTCGTTGGCGTCAGCCTAACTTCCGAGAGGCATGAAATGACCCCTAAGGTTGGAAAAGCGTATCTAAGATAGATCGCAGCTTTCACAGGGCGTAAGTGAAAGGTAGCCAAATCTCTTCTTCCTCCCACTGTCGCGAGTAAACGACGAGGTCACGGGTCGGAAAGACGACTGAGTGATAGGCCCTAGAAGCTGTCAGAGCACGACCCAAAGTATTCATCATATTCCTGTAATAATAGCTCTCTTAAGTCGTTCGAGGGTTTTTGAACTTACGATTCTTAAGTTTTAAACCAAGCTCAATCAAAGGAATTGCGATTCGCCAACAGTGGGATTGGATACCGGAGAGGAAATTATTTAGTCACATGGTCTTCGGTGGACACTGCACGTTTGCAACTCAAAGTATTTCATGATTCAATTTGGACTCCCCTGGCTAGCAGAGCTTGACGTCTAGCGAATCCAGTCCAAGTTGATCTCGCATCATTACAGTCAACTAGTTACCACTGTTGTAGTGGTCCCAGTGCAGACCATCCTGATCAGTAGCACCGCCCGGACGGCCCGCAGTTACGGCATGCGCATCCTTGTAGTCATAGAATCGCGACATCTTGGTACGGTCAGCATAGTGGTCAGCCTTTCCAACAGCAAGCGAGATCCTGAGCGACGGAATCTGGCTGCTGATGTCGACTTCTTGGCCCATCGATGTTACGCGCCAATGCAGATTGTCCTTCAAAAACTTGATAACGCTGTCTGGATCCATGCTCTCGAGAACACGGGCGCCATTGGTGCGGGTAGGTGTGTGCGGGATCTGGTTCTTCCAGCGGGTGATGAGAGCATTGGTGAGGATCACGCGGCCGGAAGACAAAACCTTGTCAGCTTGCTGGTCGCGGCAGTTGGCGCAGCCTCTAGCTTCTGGGTCGGGCACTTCGGACGAGAAGTTCACAACTTGACCGACCAAGGAGTCGGTCTCCTGGAAGACGTACGGGGGCTGGGACGGCACCTCGCCGATGAAAATGTCGATGGTAAACATTCTCCCATTCAAGGCAAATCTGTTTGTGTCAGCTTATTTTTTATGCTTAAGTCAACTGGGACCTTCTTACTTCTCGTAGACGACATCAACGACGTAGTCAGGAAGTCCAATCAGATCCACAGGGTCCCGCCCAAAGTCTTTGAAGCTCATCAGCTTCACACCGGTATCTTCACCAGGGTCTTCCGAGAAGTTGGATGCCTGGGCAGCCTTCCAGGATGATCCATAGTCTCTGAGAAGCGCCTCATGAAGGTCAGCGAGATGCTGCTGCTTGTTGTAAGTGCCATCTGGGTTCTTGTATAGCCACTTCTCAAGGCCTTTGTAGGTGTATCCCAGTCCAGTCACCTCACGGGCAGATTCGGACGTGTAATAGTTTCCATTCCCATCCCGGAAAGGGCGAAGCATGTCGCTAGGCTTGTCGTCGTGCCCAATCTCAAGGAAGAAGTTACCTTGCTCCTTGTTGCGCACATCGTTGTCAACAAACCAGCTATCCTCGTGCAAAACTTGCCAGATAGCAATAAGGCGATCAACGTTGCTAAATATCCATCAACAGCAAGTCATAGGTAGGTTTGGAGCTTTCTTACCAATGATGTAGCCAGAATATAGGATCGAATGCTGCAACAGGAACGTGGGACATGTGACCCAGAAGGGCAACACCGTTGTCGTCCGGGTCAGTTCTCGGGCCACCGCACCAGCCATGAATATTATCATGAATATTTTCGGCCGAGTCGAAGGCATAGTCCTTTGCGTTTCCTGGGACTCTGGGACCGAATCCTGGCTTGCGTTTGGTCGCAAAATCTTCAAACTTCTTGATCGTGAGGACGCGATAGAAGGCATCTCGCAAGCTGGCCGTCAAGTTACCCTTTCTGCGATCCTCTGTGTTCTTCTTGGGATCCCATTTATAGTCTCTGAGGCTTTCCACAATCATCTCATTGTTCTGTTTGCCATCAACCCATTCTTGGTTTATGCCGCTGCCTTGAGCATATCGGCTAGTGGCGATGCATTTGTCGTACTCGAGATTGTCAATACTTGAAACCAGAAATCGAGAGAATACACTTACCGGGAGGGTGTAGCCTTTCTTGAGGTCTTGGTCGAATCCTTTGCTGGCGGCAATCCTCAAGTCCTGGAGAGGGTCCTTGGATGCAAGGCTCTCATCTCCCATCGCGACCTTGCCAGGCATAGTGAACTGATAGAAGGCATTCTCCACCTCACCAAATCCACTCCCAAAAGGAAGCCTAATTGATACCGTCTTGTTCTGGATTACTAGCGGAATGTTGTAGTCGTACTTGCCGCCCTGCTTGGGGTCAGGCTTCTTCATGGCCCAATCCCAATAGGGGAATCGCCAGGACGTAGCCGCTTCAAGTAGAGAGGGGACTTCATCGGGGGCAAACTTTCTGGCTTCTTCCTTCATTAGTTCGTAGATGACTTGCTGCTCGGCGTCAGATCATGCTGGACATATTGCAGTTCGGTCTATCTTACCTCCCATAACAGCATGTAAGGACGGTGCCAGGTACTAAAAAGAATGCTGTTGTGCGTGCAATACCCAGTCTGACTGGTCTTGCCTTTCTGTGGATCTTCGTCCCACGCAATGTACGGCTTGCCGTGGATTCCTAGAATCGCCAAGTTAGAACCGCTTTATACCCAATATCGTGAAGCAAAAAGACGAACCAGCAATCTGGAACCAAGAGAGCTTTTCGTGAGGATCCATCTGGGAGAACCTCAAGAAGGCAGGGAAGAACAGTGCCCGTTGATTGATGTGCACGAGCTCTTCGGATTGGAACCACTCGTCAACATCCATACGAAGTGGAACTTCGCGGAGTTGGGCGGTCTTGTTCGGGTCCAAGCCATCCTGGATTCCAGTGATACGGTAAAATCCAGCGGCAGTGGCTGCTGGCATGATGAATGATCGGGAGTTGAAAAGTCTGAGAAGAGATTGAGTTGAAAATGTAGTATGATGTCCAATTTGAGAATATCTGGGTGCTGGATGGTTTCCGACTTATATAGTACGTTTGTCGACTTCTAGGACCTACTAAAACGAGACCAACATGCGACGCCGGAGTTAAAGGTAGGATAATGGCTTGTCGGCCTCCGACGAGCCGCCGCCTGTTTCACCTAAGCGCATAGGGTGATGTAAATGCTAGTTGAGAGGCTTACAGTTCGACGGATATGGGCCAATATTCAATAAGTGGCGAGCTGAATGTGCGTTCTGGAGTGTGAACGCTCATATTATCAAGTAATCTATATGCAGATGCAATAAAAGTGGCGTTGGATAAACACTGAGACATAGCTGAAATGCGTCACACGAGACATACATTGTCTCCCCGCCCACAATGCCAACCACAACATGAATGGCAGAATGTAAAACACATCGGGCTTTCTCATAAATCACAAAGAGCATCTAGACATTGTGCCAAGTGGTAGCTCGTTGAGGGGCCGCGGGCTATTGGAAAAAGACCAGTCTAGACCTGTGATATCGATGCAGGCTGCTAGGCTCGGAAACTTCAGCTAAGCCACGATGTCTCATCCAGTGCAATGTGACTGGCGCTTGGTTTTACAAGATGAACAGGCCATTTAAGCCTTTTAGAGCCTAGCGGTCTAGAGACAGCCTTGGGCAGTTGATTCTAGAGGAATCCCCGCCCTACGGAACATACAGTAGTTGATGTCATTCAGAACCACTCAAAGCTCCTGAGAGATGTTGAACAAGATTGATACATGCTAGTCTGTAGCTATTGGGAATAAATCATGATCATTATGTCTTGAAGCGATGGTGTGTATGAGCCAATTACGCTCGCTCGTGTGGGGACTGGGGGTCGAGGGGAATTTAAAACCTGTGTGTACCTGACTGCAGTCTTCTGGAGGTAGAACCCCCCATCACTGCTATTTGTGACGCCAAGTCGTCTTCCTGCATCTCGCGTCCTCCACATCAGCAGATGGATCATCATGTGCACATCACTCTAGCTTTTGTTGGGGATGTGTCTGCGAGCTTGTGTGGCGACAAATTGCAGAACCGGGCTCTTTAACGGAAGCGAAGCCTTGTTGTAGTTATGCGCCAAGCCGGCAACCGGGTACTCATCTCAATCCAAGAAACTGAAAAGCAAACCTCGCACCATCATCCTATTGATGAACTGTTGGGAAGTGGCGTATTACTTCAGTAACTACGAATAGCATGCCCAACCCAGACGCAATCTCAGGCTGCCGAGCACCCAGGAGAAGGAAAGCTCTCACAGAGAAGCAGCAGGGGCAAGCCCCATCCGCATTTGCTTCTATTGTATTGTCTAAGAATTACAACCTGCGCCAAGACATTTCAGTATCCGTGCCAGTTCTCTCTTGAAACCTCTCTACATCTCAGCCTGGGAGCTGGTGACGCTTGAAACTTTCCCCGACGGACAGCAAGAATCAAGAGAGGCCGGGAGCGAGTCGTGCGCTGAACCAATATGAGTGGTTAGGTAGAGAGTCTCTTAAGTCTAGGCATAAGACGTTTAATAATGCATGAGAGAAATAAAAGGGTGAAACGTGGCGATGCATTGCTGACCTACGTCCAGCGGAGGCCCTTTTGGCAAAGAGAAGTACAGAGTAAAATTATTACTTTCACGCAGCCGAATTTTATCCTGGTGATTGAAATTACGACAAAGAGTCCGGGCCCAGATGTGAGGTTGATCCTCCAGATTCTTCCCCTGATGTAGGAGCACGGAGTACACACCCTGAGACCCATTAATTTGTGACAAAGTTGTTCGTAGAATAAGACGAGCACAAATACAAAGTATGACGAGGCGGCACAAGCGCTGATCGGCTGCCCAGGGTGATGATCCAGGAGCCTAATTGTCAAAGCCCCCCCTACAAAGCCAACAGCGGATACCTGTGCTCGACATGAGACAACGGAATACGCTGAGCCACTCTTTCTCATTTGCCATGTTGCCACTAAAACGCAATTAGGTTGAGCTTTATCCGCCCCTAGACAGTGTAATATAGTGTGAGTTTTGTAGGTACCTGGATTCCGTAAAGCAATTATCGTGTGAGCTGTTCATGCAGCCCATTAATCATCTGTGCCCCGAAGCCTCATCTTAATATACTCATGTAAGAAACTGTCTTAGTTTCAACCTTTTCAACGGACACAGCATCAATACACAGCGATCTTCAGCATTCTATGAGTCACTGAATTAATCTTTAAGAGGTGAAATGACTGGACAACTCGATCTCCAGCGTACGATCTACCAACTGTGGATGTCAGCGTGGGTCCAATCATCGGCCCATGTCGCCGAACGACCGGATCGGACGTGACGGCCGAGAGTTCTCGGGCCAATTCCGCCGCAGGAAACAGAACCAAGTGCAACTCAAAATTTTATTGTCACATGTGTGCCTGTCGAAGATCGCACAAATCAGCCCATCATTTGTAGGTCCTGGATACAATGTCTCCGCCTGTGAGCCCTCCCTCTAGAAAGGGACATCCGCCTCTTCTCAGCGATCAAATTGGTACTTTCCATCTTTCTTCAATCAACCCTGCTGATCCTGCATTTACCCCTCTTCTTTACCGGCAACGAGAAGAAACCTTCCCCGGGCGAACCACCCAAATCAGACATGGCTCATACCTAAGACGCTTCACCAAGGACCCGGCACTCGACATCACGCCAATCATCAACAAGATATCCGATAGCAACGTCGACGATGTCATGCACCAGAATGGATACACTGGCTGTATCGTTGTCCAGAAAGAAGCGATCAGACTGGAAGAATACAGGCACGGAAACACGCCCGCGTCCCGCAACGACATACAATCGATCACCAAATCATTGATGTCAACAGTTCTAGCAATCGCCCAATCAGAAAGGAAACTCTCGGTCCACGATCCAGTTGCCCGCCATGTAGACGAGTTGAAGGGAACTGCTTGGGCTGATGTTCCGTTACTGGCTCTCATCAACATGTCTGCCGGCGTAGTCGAGATCTCAGATGAAGCACGGCCCCCAGATATTCCTAACCCCATGTACGCCACCGACCTCTACCCTAGCAAAGATCCCAACGCTGTGCTTGACTGGCTCAAGACCTTTAACAAAGCGTTTGATCCGTGGCAAGAGTTTCACTACTACAACCCGAACTACTACGTATTATCGCTTGCCATCTCTCGAGCGACTCAAACACCATTGGATGAATACATCTCCCGCCACATCTGGGAACCGGCCGGAATGCAATACGACGCGTACATGCGAACAACTGCGGCGGGCCAGATAGATGGGCACGGTGGTCTCTCGGTTACCTTGACTGATATGGCTCGCTTTGGGTGCTTCATCCTAGACGAGCTGACGACAAAGGGGCAAGGTCCCAAGGTACCAGCTGGTTGGTTCCAGGACATTTCGGGGGCAAAGACCAGTATTGGTCCCAGGGCTCCTGGTGCCAACGACATTATCCAGACGTTCGGCTACGAGAACGGTTGGTGGACACCACCCAGAGGCGCCGAAGGCTGTGAGTTGGGAAACAACGGGGCATTTGCAGGTTTGGGTATGTATGGCCAGGCTCTTTACGTTATTCCAAAGTTAGATGTGGTCATTGCGATCCAGTCTGGGTTTCCTGAACATTCTTGGGATTTGTTCGCTCGAAACGTTGAGTTTGCTTCCACCATTATCAAGGCGTTACAGAAAGCAGAGTAGTTACTCATGCCCCGGTTTATGGGGTCATATAGGCAGTTGATACATCTCAATCAATATGGCTGGGTGAGCAAGAGGTTGTCATGGGGGCCCAAATTCTCCTTAGTCACGGCTTTTGGGTCAAAGGCTTTTTGTCTATAACTCGCATTCAACGAGACCCTAAGCTAGGATACTACCTACTAATCTCATAGCCTTCCTTTTGCTTTATCCCCCTGCACCCTGCCAAACCATGCCACGTCTTCAGGCTCATACTCCCATTTCAATCCTTCAATAGTTCCAGAGTCGTCTCGTTGAAACCTCAGCACCCCAACAAAGTAGTGTTCATAATCCATCATCCCGTTCTTCAGCCATGCGTCTCTGGTTCGGGGAAGAAAGCTGTACTGGTCCCGTGCGTACAATTCAAGATCGCACATACACTCCGTGTGGCCATTGATTGTGAGTGCCAGGTTCCCAGTCTCCTCTCGCTCAAATATGCTGACTGTGGTGTTGTAGCCATGATAGTCACCAACGTAGTCGCTCAATGGACGCTCTTTGTGAACCACGTCTGAATGAGCCAACCAATCAACCAAAACGTCTTCGTACCAGCGACGATGGAGAGCCGCTTCTTTTCGGGCAAGTTCCAAGTGGTCAACATGAGGATTAGTGTCAAAGAGAGCTTGAAGCATGATCTTGGCTGCGAAGTCCGCGGCATCGCCCAGGTTCTGGCCGTTTGACAGCGCGACGACAGCACTCTTGGACTCCGGAGCCAGATATATCGCTGAGGCGTATCCATTGGCGTTGCCTTGGTGTCCCACAAAGAATCGTCTCGGAGAATCACCTCCAAGAATGTACCTTCTGTCATACTCCGCTGTGTCTTGATCTTTGACGCGGTAATTCATGCCCACATACCCCAGTCCAGAAGTAGGCAGGTAACCACGATACCAGCCCAAAGCAAATGCAAGCTGGTTATCGAAGCCATCTTCAGTTGGACGGGTCCACTGCACATTCCAGATAGTCGACATCTCTTTCAGTGGGTTGACTTCGGCAGTGGTCTCGATACCCTCTTGCTCCCGGGCGAAGGCGTCCATGCTCGCAGCTGAAAATTTGAGCAGGTCAACAACGGAGCTTGAACCCCGATGAAACCGAGAACAGGAGCGTGGCTCTCGGTAGTATAGGCATCACCGGTGTTCAGCCTGATGTACTCTCCATTCCCAAGCTTTGCGTATCCATGAGCTCGATTAGGGTTCGCGCTCAGATCCGCCGCAGAAACTGCCGTGTTGTTCATCCCCAGGGGCTTTATGATTCGTTCCTTCAACAAATCAGAGTACCTCTTTCCAGTCGCATTTTGTAGAGCTAGACTGGTGAGACCGTACGGTAGATTGTTGTACCACCACCAAGAGTTGAACCGCTGGCCGGCGTCGTTCTCGGTTGGGGCGCAATTGACAGGCCCCACATAGTCCTATTCTTTTGCAACAATGGAGCAGTTTGGCCCAAGCAGGAAAATTTGCGGTCTGCTCAGCCCCGTTGTATGGTGAAGGGCGTCACGGATTGTGGCTTTGGCACCGATTTGAGGGTCGCCCACCGGATCAAAACCCGGCACGTGCTTGCTCACGGGGTCGTTCCAGGCAACCTTGCCTTCGTTCACCAAGATCCCAGTAGCGGCAGACAAGAATGACTTTGAGCATGATGCGAGCAGATATGTTGTTTCGGGTGTGGCAGGTAGGTCTTCCTCCACGTTGCGGAGACCAACACTTCGGGTGAAGAGGGTATCGCCTTCGTGGAGTACACCAATTGAAATGGAAGCAACACCACAAATCTCAAGAAGCTCGTTGACCTCCTTAAAGGCCTTCTCAAGTCTCTCGTTCATCCTGCTAACGGTTGTCAAAAAGGCGTTGTTCACGTTTATGTGTTAGAGTGCCTGAACAGACTTACTCGGCCATTTTGTCTGCGAAGCGCTGCAAAGCACATTTACTGTCATTGCAATCCAATCGGGGGTTCCTGAGCATTCATGGGATCTCTTCGCACGGAATATTCAGTTCGCTACTACTGTCATCAAAGCCTTACAAAAGTAGAAACGTAATTATTTACGGGACGAAACATCACCGGCAATGCATCTATGTTCTTGAGTTAGGTCCTTGGAATTGTGGTGTGGTCTCGAATTCAATAGATCATGTGCCGTGCATATTATCTACTGTATCGACTCAATAAATCCAGACACACACATTAGCTTCTCCACAAATCCTGTTTGAACGAATCTCAACCACTCGGCTAATAGGATCGTGATGTTTTTGTGGAAAAGTGGAGGAGCTAATGTGTCTGAATTTATTGAGTCGATTCGATAGTTGAAAATTCGCTTGTGTGGATGCGATTCATCAGCTGAAATGCCGCAAGCCATGCACTGTGGCTGGCTGAGCTGCTCAATTCTGGACACCATTGTACTTCCAAGTTTTCAGGTCGGAGCAAATTCAAGCCGAACGCTATGTAGGTAGTATATATAAATGGCCCTTCTAGCATGGAGATTCAGCTTTCTGCCGAACCAGGTGCTTTTCCGTCTAAACCGTCCATCATTCTAAAACACAGCCCTCTTGGCTGGCTCCAAAGTCATTATGTGTTCTTTTGTTCCACGTACAGTATTCCAGCGCATTGTTGATGATGAGACGGCCAGCGAACACGCACGAAATGAAGCGCAACAGCAAATCAACGCTATCACCAGCACCTTGAGCGCAGCCGCCAGTGCAACTCTTCCCGAATCGAGTGTCAAAGTACGCTACGATGATATTCCCAACGGGTTCAATGAGTTCAGTTCCAAGATCTGGGGCATGTCGGCTCGGAATATCGAGGAGATCAATTATGAAACAGGCGAAGTTCTGGGCACATCGTACAAACCTCTTCCGGGAATTTTCTACAGCAGCTCCAGCGATCCACCTTACAAGGAGGACCCGGACGTTATCACATGCATGGAAGGACTCAGGACAACATACGACTTCTACAAAACTGTGTTTGGGAGAAACTCTGTTGACAACAAGGGTCTACAGCTTGAGGCAAGCATCCACTACTCAGTCCGTTATGGAAACGCCATTTGGGTGCCACAAGCACGGCAGATGGTATTTGGTGACGGGGATGGCAATACCCGCTTCGGCCGTTTTGCCGGACTTTTCAAACCTGGATCAATGGTGAACAGTCTCGATGTCATAGCACATGAGCTCACTCACGGTGTTACGCAACATACTGCCGACTTTAAATATGAAGGCCAGTCTGGAGCGTTGAATGAGTCTGTTTCAGACGTTTTCGGATCAATGGTACTGCAATGGAAGCAAGGTCAAACGGTGCACGAAGCCAGCTGGCTTCTCGGTGCGAACATCATCTACGAAAACTCCGAGTCTCTCGCCGGAGATATGGCTAAAGCAACAAGCCTACGGTCTTTGAAGGACCCATCCGCGACTTCGAACATGGATCCACAGCCGGACAATATGTCCCATAAACTCTACTACACAGGTGAACAGGATAACGGTGGCGTGCACTGCAACTCGGGGGTGCCGAACCACGCCTTCTACAAAGTAGCGATGGAGCTTGGAGGCCACTCGTGGGATCGTGCGGGGAAGATCTGGTATGCGACGCTGACAGACAGTCGCATGCATCCATTGACCACGTTTCTTGAATTCGCCAGGGTAACAGTAGACCAAGCAAAGATCCTTTACCCGGGTGACGTGTCGATAGCTGAGGTGGTAGCAAAAGCTTGGAAGGACGTTGGAGTTTTGTGATATCGAACGTGTGAATCGATCGTTTTTGGTAGTTAAATGACAATCAGCTTGGAAAGGCGCCGTTGAATAAGTATCTTCATAAAGGGCAAGGACAAGGTTGCATCCATAACCTAGGCGGATGAGAATGCCAACTAAAAGCCAGTTGAGACGAACCTTATCTTTAAATCCATTACATGAATAATAAATCGTCGAACCGCAACTCAACTCTGGCACTCATCTCATGAAAAAAAAAATAGAGTTTAGAATGGGTAGAAACATTGCTTTTTATGACGACAATGACGTTTGACGATACGCAGATCAGAAGACCCACAAAAGGGGCCTTGATCAGGCAGCTACGCTTTCTACCACCTCCTCACACAATCATCTTTAAACCAACTTTTTATCACGAAAAGTATACTTCCGACAAAATGTCAGTCAAAGAAGAAACACCGAGCCCTGCTCCACCACCAGCATCCCAATCCCACTTCGCCAAATTTGAAAACTTTACTCCCGACGATGATGCATCATTCGACAATGAGTTCTCGCGTCTGGCCTCATCCCAAAACTGGGTCCCCGGATCGCAGCAGTACACGCGGGAGCGCACCATTGCCATGCGCGAGGAACTCAAGTTGCATTACTTTTCCCAATCACAACCAATAGCCGAAGTCAACGAACCTCTTACAGAAGAAGAACAGCTGAAGGGGTATCAAGACCTATGTCGGGAGGTCCGCATACCCCCGAGAGACTCTATCATTGACTGCAAAAGGGATTTGAAGAGCACGCTTGTCAACATTATAGACCTAATCGATGCGCGGCGAATCGGCAAGGAGGTCAAGGTGTGGGATGACTTTGAAGCATTTCGCAGTTATACGCTTCAGGATGAACACAGGATCAACGTGGATGAGGCGAAGGAGGATGGTGGATACTTGGCATCATTGCTACAGCACCTCCGGAG